>JAFIDM010074074.1:40565-62303 GCA_023159025.1 Thereuonema tuberculata | reverse complement strand
ATTAACCAATAAAAGTGATAACGGCTTTACACTAAAACAGGTTTTTCTTTTTCTTTTTTTTTTCTGTGTGTAAAATGTGAAATTGAATAATTAAACCAATTACAGCTCAGAGCCTGCTTTTTGTTTACAGAACAAATAAAAATAGGAAACCATGAAATAATATATATATGTTTATATATGTATACAAAAATGTATACGTATATAGATTCGATTAATAATAACGTAGTAATAGTAGTAGTAGATGCAGTAAATAGGCAAGCAATGATATTCTTTGCTTTCCAAGACGTCTGAATAGTTACTTAAATTTCACTTTTTAAATAATAAAATAAGAATGGAAAGGTTTTTGTCAAAAGACGAACACCTGTAATTCAAAATATAGACAAGTTACTTTTTTTTTTTCTTTTTTCCTTTTTAATACAAAAGAAGCGAAGTCACAAAATATATCTTTGCTAGATTGCCAAAGCCAATTTAAAACAAAACAGATAATAGCTTCATGGAGAGATTCCCATACAAAACAACAACAAAAAAAGAAAGAATAACCTGAGTATTCTTCATTCAATAATAATTATAGGACTTTAAAAAAGAAAGAAAGAAAGGAAAAAAAAGCATGACACTGATGAGATGTAATTGATGGAAACAAGATGAAAAATATGTCAATTTGTGTTAATAAAAAAATGCATTAAATACGTTGGTCCATACATGCTGAGAAAGCAGCATCTTTGGAGTAATACCAATTGCAATATTATCATTTGCTTTAACCTCAGTGCAAGAAAATTCCATTCTGTTGTCGTTACTTACATCCAATCCGAATGACATCTTTACAATTAGTTTCCTTATTACATTCATTTTGTTCTATTAATAAATAACAAATTTTATTTCATCAATTTGCTTAAATTACTTAATTTGGAAATGATCTTTGACAGGGTGCTTCGCTGTGGTGTTGGAAGCCTCCTGCACTGGGACTCCATTCAGCCATCTAAGTCTCGTATTGTCATGCAAAGTCTTTGACACAAATAAATAATTAGAAATTATTTGTTGTTGTATTTTTTTTTTTTCCAGAAATAACATCTGGAGGAATTCCCGCTCACCATTGTATAAGGCAAGGGTTTTTTTGTTTGTTTTTGTTTTTTTATCTGGCAAATGTCCGTTTGGGTGTCTGTATCTGGGCACATCACGATTCTGGTCCTTTTAAGAATTTCGGCCTTACTTTCAATCATCTTCATAAACAGCACTGTATTTAGGTGGAGGTAATCTGGAATATTTCAGCTTAAGCAAGTCTCCAACTTCATCCACAGCAGCAACAACCTGAATAGGAATGGTAATAATCAGATCATAAAATAAAAATGTTACACAGCAACTGTTGCAATTATGCCATTAACAACAGCAAATTCACCATGTTAGGATGGGCAGTATTGTAAAATATGCATTTATTAAAACATAAATCTCACGGAATTTTATGCACAGCATTATCAAAAAGTAATCTGAAAGACTTTTTTTTCCTACATATATTAAATTCACAATGAATCACGATTATCTGAATTTAGACCAAAATTATTATTAACTTGTGATAACATTAAGTTGTGATTGCCTATTACTAAATAAGGTCAATGATTAATAAAAAAAAAGTTTAACGCTACAAACATAATTAAAGCTTTTATGATGCAAATAATTAAAATTTTCATGAAGCTTCAAAATACCATCGATTTCTTTCCTCTACTTCCCCCAGCACTAAATTGTTAACAAAAATCTAATCAATTCAGGCTGTGTGATATATATATTTTATTGAGTATTTCTTTCAATTCTTAGTTTTACCACACACGTTAAATACACCAAACTTATTTTTAATTTTCCTATTTTATGGAATCCATACGTAAAATTCTGTAGATTTTTCAAAGGTGCAATAAAATATCTCCCCCCCTCCCCCGGCTCTTGGTTCTTTTGCCGTTAGCCTTGACAAGGTGCGAAAATTATGAGATTTTGGCTGAATAATCTTTGCCAGGGCATGCCATAGGAGGCAGCTCAGGTTGTACCCGCATGGAAAACAGAAGGACAAAGTTACATCCATGCCAGATTCAAACCCAGATTCCAACACATCTGCTTAATGCAGACTTGCCACCTAGACCACTATGCCGGAATGGCTTTCATAAAATATCATACATTTTAAACTTTGCTCATAATGTGAAACTGTAGCACATTAACAAACAAAATTTATTATTATTTAAATACATTACAGGAAGTCCTTTTGGAGAATTTTCTTTTTCAATTGGGTTAAAAGGATGTCTTTTTGAATACTGACTACTTAAAAGTCATCTGTTGCTTCAGTGAACAGTCTTCATGGAAGTTTGTCAAATTTCATTCATTATCATGATCTTTATAAAAGTTTGGAATTAAACTTAGGGAAGCCTTTGTTAACAAAACGCCTTTGTTCTAAGGTCGAGATCTTAGAACAACTATCGTCAGATAAGAGTTATTCATAATATTCAAAGATTCAAAAGCATATATGAGACGTAAGGCTGTTTAACCACACAACATAAATTGGCCCCACGTAAACTTAAGAAATATAAGAACAAAATTTGGAAATCAAAGTTCTGGGCAGCTAATCATATATATCCCCAGAAGGCATTTTTTATCTATGAAATGAAATTTATATATATATATGTATATATATATCTATATATATATATATATATATATATATATATATATATATATAAATATATATATATAAATTTCATGTCCAATAAACGTACATTTCCTTATTTTGTTCTTGAATTTCTTTTTTCTTTAAAAGGGCCATTTTATGTTGTATGATTACAGTTCCTAACTAAAGCTGATTACAAAAATGAGCTTAAACTATTGTATTTCATTTAATTATCGTATTAAATTTATGTAAGTCACTTTCACCTCACAAATATTCACATTCATGATGGGCTTTTAAGGAAACCAATCGCATTTAAGAACTGACAAACGACTGATTTTAAACCTAAACCAAACAGCTACCCATTTGCTAAATAAATGAATAATTTCACTTCAATGAACCCAAGCAAACTTCCCAAATATCTTTTCAATGTTATTCTTTTTTTGTTACATAAAAATTACTACAGGCATTAAATTCAATAATATTAGAGGCATTCATATAAAAATCATTTTTTTACCTTATCTAGCATTTCTTTTGTATGAGCAGCAGAAAGACAAAATCTTGCTCGTGAGGAAATTAAAGGAGTGGCCGGGAAGCCAGTTCCAACTACAGCAATGCCTCTCTTCGTTAATTCACGAACAAATCCTCTGCAAAACAACAAAAATAAGTAAATAAGTATTGGGAAAAAACAAAAACAAAGCCCGCATCATCACAAACTGACACTGTTTGTTTTCGAAAGCCCGAAACACCACTGGCGGACAATTTTACTCCGCAGAGGGATGAGACGCTGAGATGGGCACTTTTCTAAGAAATTCTTTTGGACATTTTCGCTTTTAAGAAAAAAATTCTTTCCCAAAAAACGCAAAAAGAAAGCAGCTACTAGTAAACTAACACTGATAAAATGTAAACATCCCATCTTTGTTTCTCCTCACCACTATTTTGATGAAATCGAAGGAGACCTGACACATGCGCAGAAGCACTGAAGGTTCTCATAAACAAAAACGAACAATAAGCTGTTTGTGTCTGTCGGAAATGAATAGCTGAATGATTGCAGTTATTTGCTTTTTAGAAACTATATTTCTTCAAGTATGATTTTTTAAAAATACAGTAAAACTCGCTTAAGATGCTCTTTAAGGAACCAGCTCGAAAGAGTGTCTTAAGCGGGAGCGTCTTAAGTGAGTTGAATGTCCAGGAACCGATGGAAAACAGCGTCTTAAGAGGGTTTTACTGTAGTTTATTTTTATGTCAGTATCTCCAAAATTTAGGTTACATTGCAATATTTTCAAAATATAATCAAAGAATTCCTTATGTTTTGAAAATATTATATACCTACAGTAACATTTCATGAGGCCAAATGCCCACTTTTTATTTATTTTTAGGTAATCTTTTTAAGTTTTTTTTTTAATCCTTCTTGTTAAATGATAAATTAAAAACAGATTTTACTTTATTAAAACAATAATCAAAATTTTTGAAATATTTGTATGTTTTCTATATTGGTATGCTTTATATATGAATATCCATCTTAAATATAAAGTGATGGCTTGGATTATCTGTCTATACTCTTCAAACTTTCCTTGACCCTTCGACCTACTAAAATCAAATTCTGCACAACCAATTGCCTACGGTTCTATGGGGTGTCAAATAATGATAGACCCACTTGAATAAATTTTATCGGCAAGTAAATATTGAAGGGAATGGAAGGATGCCGACACACAATGGAAATTGTTAAAAATGATTTTAAGGTTAATTTTTATTATTTAATCTGTGACTGTAAATTTAATTATTTTTTTTCATTTTTAAAAAATTAAGAAATATGAGGAAAAAAAATGATTCGACCGACAGTAGCAGAGCTGTAACATTTCGTGAAGCAAGAAAAGCCGGAGCAACTTTCTTAACTCTGCAATTTTCCTGATCTCAAATGTCTGTCTGTGAACATGTTGGTTCAATAACGAAGGACTGAGTAGTCCCCATAATGTTCAAAGAACCAATTTTGCATCATTATTCACTGGAAATTATGACTGCAAAGATTAACAAGTCATAACACAATTCTTTTTCTAAACCTCCTGCAATCATTCTCCCATCGATTAATGGCCATCAAAGCTGTGAATGGCGGTAATACTAGATATTAAAATATGCCTTAATAATTCAAAAATAAGTGCTCTTTTTCATGGATTTATCAGCTATCATTGTTTGACACCCTGTAGACATTTTGAAATGCCATGCACCCTACTTTTCACTTACAGTTTTCGCATCACTTTTCCACAAGCTCTACATTATGTACCATTACAGATCCATGGGGGGGTTTCGTTTCATGACCCCAGAAGTTAGCTTGGGGTCAGGAATAGGACTAGAGGTAAAATTTCCATCCATTTTAAACAGATTTTTTTTTTTTGTTTTTCCCAGTTTTAAAACTTTCTCTGCCACATTGTTAGGTCCTGGAGAGAATCCTGGGATATGTTTTTTTTACCCTCCCCAATTTAAAACTGCATGCTACAATGTCCATCAAAATATATTCTTAATAAGTAAAATAAATAATAAATAGAAATTGGAGGGATGAGGGGGAAGGGGTATGGTGGAGAAATCATCAAATTTTACAAAGCAATTTGATGAATTTAAAAAAAAAAAAAAAAAAAAAAAAAAATCAATTTTTAGTGAGTATTTTGGCTGGAATCAATATGTATCAGTGAGCAGACATCTCAAGTCACGCGATCTGAAAATCAGAATTGATGTTGCAACTTTTACTTCAATTTACAAAGTCACTTACACAATAGTGGAATTTCTTTTTTTCCCCCTTATTAATTATCTAGCATAGTAATTATGCTACAATTTAGTTTAAAATTATGTAACTTTGCATCAACACTTCAAATCGTAACAGAAGAGCATCAATGGATGTTGGCTAAGTCTATCTGTTGTTGGATCCATTTTTGGATCACTGGTCAGAGAGGCACATTCTATGATGGGGAATTTATGTTGATTTATTTGTTATTTGGATATTATTACCCAGGAGGCACCTGAAGGTGACAGTCAGACTTCTGCCTCCTAGGAAGAGAAACAAATTCTGGAGAAGCACAAAACACCCAAGCCCTGCGCCCAGATGCAAAAACCCAGATTCCGACCTCAAGCCAGACCGCCCAGCCATGCCGGAACAACGTCTATCTGTATTCAGTAACACAAACAGAAAGGACACCTCAAGAGTAGAAAACCTTCCATTCAGAGGTTAGATCGATTTGGGATGTTAGTAGAGGCTAGTTAATTTAGATATCAATCCATTTAAACTAGAAAGGCTACTGAAGCTTCTAGATGATCACGATAAATCATTCAAAGATAGAATAAAGACGCCGATGTTCAAGTTGACAACTGCACGATGCAAAAGGCTTAAAATTACCCAGTGTTCATACGAGCAACTTGAGATAACACTGGGACACTTTGATTAGTCTCTAGGATTTAAAAGGGCTAACTGTAAAACAGGCAGCCACAATCTAGCTAAACAGATGTCAACTACATCCAACATCTGGTGGAATCTATTAGTAGCAGAAATTCAGATGAAAGAACTGAGTCTTGGTTGAGAAATTGCAGGAGTGGCTAATTTCTGTCTCGTGAGCTTTTATGACATTCACCATTTCAATAATTGGAAATTAAAAGAGGATATTCAGACAAAAACATATGACACTACTGAAATGTTTAATATTACAAATGTTAAACACTACCCTAAACAAATAAACATAAGTTAAATGCAATAATGTAAATTATTAATTAATATATTATTACAATATTTCAAGGAGTAACTTGATTGTACAGAAGAATATAGATAAAGGGAAAAAGAAAGAAAGAAAAAGACTTACGATATTTTTGCGGGGAAATATAATAATAGAGGAACTACAGGTGAATCTTCGTTGCCATATGTAATAAATCTCATTTCTCTTAACTTTCTTCTAAAATAACGAGTATTTTTTGCTAACTGCTTAATTCTTCGCTGACCTAAAATTTAAAAAAATTAAAAAGATTATTCATTAGAAAACAATTCTAAATTGAAATAAAAGCTAAACTATTCTTAAAAAAGATATTAGAAAAAAAGCATTCTATTACACACTGTAATCATAATAATAATAATAATAATTACAAAAGACCATTACAGCAGTGATGCAAATGGGAGGAGGTTGGGGGCATCCCTTGACAATTCACAACTGATTCATAAATTAAAGAAATGAACACGTTTAAATGTATCAGTAATAAAAATGGAAGAAATGGGTTTTTGTAGGAAAAGTAAAATAAAATACAAATAAAAAATAAAATAAAATAAAATAAAATTGGCAATATGGAGATCTGTATTAATAGTTTTTAAGAACTTCCTTATTAGCTAATATCAATTAAATTCCTTCCTATCACAGATTCTTATTAAATTCAACAATTATTATTTACCTTCGTTAGTGCCATCCTCACCCATTACTATTTTCATTGATGAAATAATTTGTTGAGCAACAGGTCCACACATACTGGTAGAATAATGAGTGCTGTGTGAGTAAACGCGAACATGGTTTATTAATTTCTGGAAAGGAAAAAAAACAAACATGGAAAACACCCATTAGTTATACAATGACTACTAAGAAATACAGATAGAAAGCGTCATTTGATGTTAGTACAAGTTGCAATGATTACAGTTACTTATAATCATTTCTTAGCATGGTCTTAGGAAGAAAAGGAGTTCCTTCAAATTATGTAGAATGGTTACTATCTTGTACTTGAATAAATAACAAGATAAACTTATGAAGATCTACTAAGAGCTTCTAAGGTCAAATCAACCTGCGACTCATCACAGAACCTTAGAAGTATCTGTTCACAATAAAGTAAATAGAACGAAGTTATTATCATTTAAAGCACCCTTAGCTTCACAGTCGTATCTTTTTATTTGACAATTACTTGAAAAGCAATGGGCAGCTTTGCCAAAGAAAATTATCAAAATCTGAAATTTATCTTCTGTTGTTTTTTTATTTCATTTACGATTCATTTTTAACGAATAATCATTTATCTTTAAGGATTATTTAAATTCACTGCAACTAGAACTATCATCTTGCCGGCAAATTAAGGCACAGCAATGATTGTAGACTGTACAGATTCAAAGATTTTCTTTTTTTTTTTCTTTTTTTTAAAGATACTGAAAAGGATTATCTTACATTAGTCTTGCATTCTACATCAACATAAACAATTTTTGGTCTGAAATGTCTGCATAATTAAAGAGCAAAAACAAATTTTGTCAACGGTTCTGGCAGTTTATTCTAGACATTTCATCAATATAATACTCTAACAACAAGTAAAAAAAAAATTAATAACTAAGGTAAAGCTTTACCTTTGAACCTGCAATATAGCCACCAGCAGCTCCGAAACTTTTTGTGTAGGTTCCCATCAAGATATCAACATCTCTTGGACTACATCCATAATAGTCAACTACACCTCTACCTGATGGTCCCATAGCACCAACACTGTGTGCTTCGTCCAAATAGAGGTAGGCTTTGTATTTCTTTTTTAGTCTTATAATCTCCGGCAAATGGACAACTGAGCCTTCCATACTGAAATAAATAATATATAATTTGTAATAACAGTCAATTTATCATTTTAGAAGCTTTCCAAACACTATGAAGAAAGAAAAAATTAACAAATGTGAAAGGTAATAAAAACGAAAGGCAGTTAGTCTCAATGGGATGCTTGAGAGTATGGGAGAGCTCTTTCGATATCAAGCGAGTGCTTTTTAACATGTATTTTTAACTGAGCTGTCAAGAATAACATTTGTTTTCATTTCAATTTATCTCTTCATCAAATGTCACTTCCTATCTTTAATCTGTGAGGAAAAATATTACTGTCTTCAATCGAGCCATCACTGATCTTAAAACAGCAACGGTTAACATTATACCTAATGAAGATGAGTGGATATCATCAAAGAAAACTGGAAGTTGTTGAGGACGTCCTGAGGAAGAAATCATTTTTTGCCATTTTGGAATCAGCAGATTGTTTCCACTATACATGAGAACAACTACTTAATTGCTCTATACCAAAAATTAAAAGCTTCAGAATACTTTGCATATTCTTATTAGGAAAAGGAAGCATTTCACAAACATTCAAAATACATAGAACATGTAGGAAAGAGATTTGCAGTACAGTATTCCACTTGTGGTATTCTAATGGGTTGAACTGTTCGGCAATATATATGAACCGAGATAAATTCCAATGAATTTTCAGTTCAACTCAACATTCTCTATTTCCAAAATGCTTTAAGCAGCAGATAAATGAAAATATATAAAAAGAGAGTTATAAATAAAAGTGACATTCTTTTAATCCTTGTTCATTATTATATTTTCTAAAAACATACAACTTACTTGCTAATTTAGTTTGCAGTAACAAAGTTGTTTTTTTTTTGGAGTTAATTCCAATAATTTTTGTATTTTACCTCTAGGGTTTTATTTCAAATGCTAAGTAGAAATACCAAAATCATCATACAAAATGTTATTTTGAGAGGTTACATGGCTAAGCAGCCAAAATATATAACCACCTTGTTTTTTTTTAATGGCAGAATTCTTCCCCTTAGCTCATACACTTCCACAAAAGACATTGTTCCTCATTAAACAGGAATTATTGCATTCATGATTTTCTTGTTTTTTCATGCCCAAAGGAAGTGTCATTTTAACACTTCACATTAAGATGAACAGTAGAAGAATCTAGAATGTTTCAGAATTGGGAGGTATATTCTATAATTCTCACGGATATATATAAAGACAAGAATTTCTACATTCTTGGGAGGAGGGAGATGTCAAATACTAACCCACAAAAGGGCAGGATAATGTTAGCATGAATTTGCAGAAAACAAAGCATAAACAGAACTGAGCAGCTTATGCCAACAAAAGATATAAATCAAATACATAAAAAAAAGTATGTTTTATAATAACTTGGAAAAAGACTTATGATTTAAGAATAGCTTCACTATTTACCTATAAACACCTTCTACTACTATTAGAATTTTCTTCCAAGGTCTGTGTGTACGAGGTTGGCCATAGACTACTGCATCTTTTAAACGTTCCTCTAAACTCTGGGTATCTATAATTAAAGAAAAAAAAAATTAAGCCTTAAATTTAGATTGGACTTAGCCTTTATTCTTGAATTTTTTTTTAAATAATGTTACTCTTATAAGCAAGTTTAGCCAATAAAAAGGACTTAACAAAAAAAGCATTTAAGAGGAAATAATAAATGGAAAGAAAACAATTGAGTACGTGCCCTTTATTAAGACTAAAGACTGAGTTCAATAAGTGTGTTTTATGCTAATTCTGTTATAAACAGAACACTCAAATTCGTAAATAATAACCCAACTAACAAGAATATCTGTTTCTTACTAGAAATTGTTTCAACGAAAAATTAAATAATATCCAAACAATGTTTTGTCAAGTGTCCAATTGGATTTCTTTTTCTATTTATTTCACATCTGTTGCAAAATTAAGTATAGTTAGATTTTTCTGGTGCCATCCAGGGAAGACTGTAATATGCTGTAACATAATTGTCTTTCCTTTGTCTATTTTTTTTTTTTGTTCTGTCACATGACAAGTCAAAATGGCAGGTTGATAACATCGCAACTTTCTATATTTTTGCAGTATTTCTTGGACCAGATACTGAGGTTGTTTTCTGTTTCCTTCCTCAGGAAACCCTTAAGGTATGGCTCTGAATCTGAAGAAGCAACAGACAAACACAGTAAATCAACCATGTCTGTTCTGGGATTGGAACCCAGGTTCAGACACATCAGCCTTGGGCTGCTACCATGACCACAAAGGCTTGTGCCTGAACGACCTTTATATAATATTAAACTTTAACTAATTTTAAAATAAATTTTAGCTCAAAAATATTTTGTTTATAAAGCCATTATTAACTTCCTAATACTGGGTAAAACACTTAATATTTGAAATGCAAATGTGGGTACCTGCAATAAGGTTAAGGTATGTGGTTTGTTTGTTTTTTTGCTTTGTTTGGGGGGAAGCAAGACTACCCCTCTCTGGATTTTTCAATTTTAAAATAGTTTATTAATTTTTTTAATTGTAAATAAAAAACAAAAAACAAACAAATTCTATTTTAAACTATTTATATAATTTTACTTTTTTTAAATTTTGTAGCTTTTTCACATTTAAAAAACAAAGTAATTGTAGGCGATTCTAAATGGGAAGCATAGTGACTAAGCAAACAACATTTTCTAAATTTTTATCTTAAGGGTTATGGCATATTATAAATAAATACATAAACTTACTATTATGTTTGAAAATTCGAATAGTTGCTCCTGATAATCTACATCCCAGAATCAAAGAAGCATGGTTTAATTCATCACTAAGAATAAGACAGCCCTTATTGACTAGAGTAGGTATATTCATAGAATTCGTTGCAAATCCCATCGGAAAAGCAATACAGTCTTCAACACCCAAAAACCTTGCAGTTAAGTGCTCTAATTCTATATGAATGTCAGCATTACCTAGGAGAGAAAAAAAAAGGATAAATAAATAAATCGTTTCAACTAACAGAATACTAACAGAAACAAGATTTTTTTTTTGTTTTGTAAATTCTAGACAGTCCCAGTAACTCCTCCTATAACATGCATTTAATCTCATATTCCCAGTGGAAACATTCTTCACAATAGCCTGTCAACAATGCAGATGAAATAGCAGTTCTTATCAGAACAAGTGTAATTTCATGTTGTTTAAACATCCAAAAAATGAGTAAATCTGTTAGTTCTCGTTCATTATATTGATTTTGTAAAAACAATGTTCTAATTTAGTTGCAGTACTATTAAATAAAGTATTATATCAATTTAATGAACAAGAATGCTTAAAATGCATGTATTAAAATCAAAGAGAAATTGAAAATAAATAAAATGCACTTACTTGTAAACAGGTTAAAAGGAGAATAAAAAAGATGGTAATAAACCTACAGTTTTGGAATACTTAGCGTTTTACATCATCAGGGACGGCACAAACATACAGGACAACACATGGTGGGGATACATAGAGTGAGGGAAGTGAAGGGAGTGGGGAGGTTTAGGGTTTTGCCCGTCACTATTGCTAAACCTTCCTAATCCCTTAACTTCCCTCACTCTCATTATGTATCTCCACTTCGTGTTGTCCTATATGTTTGTGCCGTCTCTGATGATGGAATACGATCAGGATTCCGAAACTGTAGGTTTATTACTAACATCTTTTTTATTCTCCTTTTAGCCTGTTTAGAAGTGAGTGAGTTTTATTTATTTTCACTTTTTCTTTATTATATCAATTGGCGCTGTCAAAAGTAATATTTTCAAAATGAGAGTTAATTCGAATCATTTTTGTTATTTTACTCCTAGTATCTTTCCTTTGAAGTACTAGAAATACCAATACCAAAAACACAGAAAAGAATGTTTATGAGAGATTATGTGATTAAGTAGCCAAAAAATATAATCACATTGTTTTTCATTACTTTTTTTTTAATGGGAAAAGTCTTTTCCCTTAATGATTGTAATAGTCATGTTAAAAATGAAAATACTCATTTTTTTATTTTTTATTATTCAACTTGTTTAAGGAACACTAAAAAATTAAGGAAGTGGAAAATAAAAATACTTTACAAACTAAATTAAAATGCTGTATTAAATATTGTGATAATTGATTAAACAAAAGTAATAATAATATATTTTTTTTTTATTATGATTTCTAAATACAAAAGTTACAGTCCCATTAGGAAGGACAAATTCCTATCAACAGGTTCTGAATACAGGTATACTACAAATGTTTAATTAATTTGAATACATTGTTAAAATATTATTATTATTAATAATAATAATAATAATAATGTAAATGATAGTAATATAAAAGGAAACAAAATAGTTTCCTTTTGTTAAAACATGTAATTAATTTTTAAGTAATGACGGTGTTTGGCTAAATGGTTCTACTTACCAAACTGAAACAAATAAAAATTAATATTAATATTCTTTTAGAGGTAAATGGGGTGAAAAAAAACAAAACAAAACATCAAATTGGCAACATAGAAAACTTTAAATTAGGAAGAAATTACTACAGGTTACAAAAATGACCCTAAGTTAATGCAAAAAATAATAAACATTTCCTTGGTTAAAAGAATCACTAGCTTTTTTTAATGGGATTTTTCGTCTAGTATGGGCAGCTGTTTCGTCAAGTTGGGATACACCAATGGTTTGGCCTGACAATTATTTATAGCAAACAAGCTATATTTAGGAGTTCCTAAGCTGACATTCGTAAGTAAATATAAGTGCTTCTAGATAACTAGCATCTCCAGAATTCCTTCAGCCTGTTATCTAACTAAGAATTTTTAATTAACTATAGTGTACATCGTGTAAATTGAGAACTGCAAAGAGTACAAGGCAAATTGCTAAAATTGCTCTGATTTTACAGAGCAGCTGGTGACCTCGGGTGATTACGATGTCATTTCCTTGGTTTTTCAAACTTCAGTCAAATATTATTTCCTCGTTTAAAATAATCGTGTGACATCTCTGCAAGTCTAAGCAAACTTTGATGTTTAAGCAAAGAGAAACATCATTTATCCATTTTCCTTTTCGTAGAAATATTACACAAGCAAAGCTGAACCCATTTAAATAAACAATAATATATGTATTTATGTTGTTGTTTATTTACATATACACATTCATTTTCTAATGCATTTGTATATATGAATATTAGAAAATGCTCAAAAAGATCAAAAAAACAATCATTAAATGTAAATTCTGTTTCATTTAATGAAAACGTAGCTAAATCAAATCAACAAGGAAACTGAAAACATAAAATACAAACAGAATGATCTTCTTTACTTAGTTTACAGTAGCTCCTATTATTATATTGTATTGGAAAATGGGCTTTGATCATAATTACTTTGCATCAGAGCTTTTCATCGGGTGCACACAGGGTGTTGTGGAGATGTCCTTATTGTGGTGCAAGAAAATCCTGCATCTGCTACTAATATTTAGATTAAAGCATTTAGCTAAGCATGCAGCTAAACACCAAATAATCTGGGAAAACAGAAATTTAAATTACATTCAAATCAGCTTTAAAAATATTTCGGGAGATATTCAAATGCTTAAAAGGACTTTAATTTATCTGTAAATAATGTTTAGGGTTCTCCTTCCCCCAAAGAATTCTATTAAAGCAGTGAACAAGTTTGATGGTAATATGTAAAGTAAAGCAAAGCAAAAAAGCTTAAGAAGCACTGCTTTATATCATTCAAATCTGTTCTCATCACACTTTTAAACAACTATCAGCCTTCGGGAATTTCACCCAAATATCAGCACAGGGATCTTTAGGATCCCAAAACACTTCTTCACGTGCACAAACAGTTTTGTATCGTTCGTTTTCTCCTTTAACTATCAGCTTTCATTAACATTTGGTAGTTTTCAAGAATATTTTGCAAATTTCCTTGTACACGAAAGCAAATTTTATGAACATCCTCTTTTATTGCAGCTGAGAACAATCCACTTATGTCAGTTTTTAGATGAAAAAGGCTGCTCCTTCCGCCTTAACCTTAAGAAAGGTGTTTCCATATGCCCATAAGATAGAAACATAAAAAAAAAAAAATTTGTAAAACGGCAGTCGACTTTTGTATTTTACAAAATGGAATTGGGAAGATTGTAACTGGATCTCACTCTACAGAATTAAAAAAAGAAAAAAAGAAAATTGTCAGCTTTGATATTCTGAAATTACTTCTGTATCTTTGCAGTGGCATAGCTTGGGTTTCAGCCGCCCGGGGCGTAGACTAAATTCGCTGCCTGTGGTAGCTATGAAAGCCCGTAGTCAAACTCGTTCGAGCTTGAAGTCCTGTTCGTCAATTTCGGTTAGTACAGACTGTGTTGCCAGTCGCTAGAGCGAGCGAGATGACTACACTCACTTAAATAAAGGGGATTCTCCAGTTCCATCACAGATTAAATAATAATGAGTTCCATGCTCATTTTAATCAGACCGAATTGTAGGTGCGACAAAAATATGAAAGACAATTTGAAATGGTTCAAATTGTTAGTTCAGATTACAAGATATTATTATTATTTATTATGAAATTTTGCCGCCTCCGCCACTGTATCTTTGTAAAACAGAACATGTGATCTACTCTATCCAACATTTTTATTCTGCATCATCATAAATGTTACCAATCTTAGAAGTTTACATTTTTATATCCTTACCCCCCCCCCCCAAATGTCTTAAAGACTGACCAAAGCAGGCAATGATATGTAAATATATATAAATTTGTCTGAAATTATAAATTTAAAATAAATTTAGATTCCTTGATTCACTTAAGTTAGAAAACTAAAGAAAGAAAATTAATATAAAACAAGTCCCAATGACAAAGTAAGAGATAAAAACCTAAAACTCCATAATTACCTAATTCTCTTCTAGTTGAACAAACTCCTACACCATATTTGTAAGTAGCTGCTTCAGCTGCAGTAGCACAGGGACCAACATTTTCAGCAAATCCCAAGTAATTATAGGAAGCAAAATTTATTGCTTTGCTTGTCGTACCAGTAAACCTAAAAAAAACAAGACCAACAATATCAAATAAGTAAGTTTCTTTTTACTTCTGATTTTGTATTAATATTTTTAATAATAATATTATTAGTCTAGGTAATATTAAAACCTAACCCTTGTAAATAACTAAGTACTGAACATTATACAAAAAAAGATACATTCATTTTTCACATTTGTCATCTTTACCTAAAGGCAGAGCAAACCTATTTGCTTAACAGAGAAAGTATAAGATTTACAACTTGTACAGAAACTTTGAAACTATTCCTCCATAGAACAATAAGAAAAATACTAATCATTTTAACAATTCAACAAAGTGTATTATTCACAAGTTATGTACTGATATTAAAACCATCACTCTGGCACAAAAATTTATGACAATTTTTTTTTTTTTTTTAAAGTATCCTTAGCATTACAGGAAAATACTTGTAAATTCAAAGTAGCACATTACTTTATACGATTACGTAATGTGCTACTTTATTGAAATGAAGGAACATTTCAAGATCGATAAGGCTAAATAGAAATTGGGTTTGTCAGTTTGATGCCTGCCTGCCTTTAGCATTCACGTAAAAAAACCTGGTCCCCATTTTTATTTAGGGGAACTTAAAGAAGCAGTGAAAAATATCTGACTATTACAAATTCTGAAAGAGATCTGCTGTTTTGACTGTTGGAAGGGACCAGAAGTCTCACTTATGCAGTTCCTTAAGCAGAAGCACTGCTACTCTAAAACAAATCCAAGAAAAATATTATGGTTCTTTTACAAACCTTGCATTGTAGGAGACTTTCTCACTCAAATGACTCAATTTGTGAGAGGGGAAAAGCAGTTGTTCTAGGAAATCCCAGACCTTTACCCTCCCAGCAAGATGCAAAAAGAAAATATTTATCAAAGAATGTTCAAAAACAGTGATGCATGGAATCTTGGAATAGAGTGCAGTCAATACAGCAAAAACTGTCGATTTCATTCGTGTATATATATTTGGAGTCCATTAGAAATCAATGAATTGCAGGAAATTTGTAGGCATTGGTTAGTCTTCAAAAATGGGTCATAATGTGGTCCGAAACTCTGTCCTTGACTGAGAAGGGGTGTAGTAAAAAAACAACAACAAGGTAGAAGCAGCAATCCCAGTAGTGATGCCCCACAGCTTCTATACAGAGCTGATGTTAAAATCTCAGAAACTTTACAACTTCAAAACCCCACAGAAAAAAAATTAGAAGCTCTCCGTAGATCCCATTTTAATAAAAAAATAGGCCAATCATTGTTAGATTTATTTCGAGAAAAGGAAAATTGTCTTCAAATAACTAATTCTATTTAAAGTCAATATAAAAAATGAAGAAATGAAATTTTATAATATACCAGATTTTAATAAAGCTTAAATTAAGATCAAATTCTAGAGGAGATCTGTAACTTGAGAATCACACAAGCTAGAAACAAGTTCTCAACAGCTATGAGCTAGTCTTGGCTAGACCTTTTTAATGATATATACATCATGTCTGTAGCACATGTAGTTTCTGAGATATGAATTCTCACGACAGACAGAGCAGGGGTTTAAGGCTTCTCCTGCTATGATCTACGCTCGGTATAGAAGCCTAAAAACTGAAGAAAAAAAAGGTATTCACAGATTGTTTCTAATTTTGATAAAACATCCAAAATAAACTTCTCCAAATAAGAAAGTTGTTACCAAAACCAAATCAGATTATTTGAAAATAACAATAAAAGTTGTTTAATTAATTTACATTGAATTCAGGTTTGAATGTGTGAGAAACATTAAAGTACTAGTAATCAATAAATGCTTAATGTGTGCTTAAAATGCATGTTTAACTTAATAAGAAATCACCAACACACACAGGATATATTTGTTAAAAAATTTTAGTAAAATTCTAAGAATGCATTTCAGATAAGGTCTCTGAAAGCTTTCCTTATCCATAATGCATTCTTACAATTTTATTACAATTTTTTAACAAATATCCTGTGTGTTTGTTGGCGATTTCTTATTCAGTCAAAGTACTAGTAATAAATATCGAAAATACCTTCTATGAAAAGTTCGGATTGTTATGTTTAATTGGAAGTTTCATTGAGTTAATCTTAAATTTCCTGAGGCATGTTTTGCCATAATTTTGTAAAGACAGTATTTTTCATGAATAAGCTAGATTACGAAAAGTTGTTATTAATAAGTTTTACATTTATAATTAATGTTCAAACAATTCATTATTTTATTTTTTATTTGTAGCAATGAAAAATGTTCAATTACCTGCAGTCAATCATAAAATGGTCATCAAAAGTGCAGCGGTCCATCAAAACTACTTCAGCCCCTGGCACACTGCATATAGGCCTATTCCAACAGTCGTAACCTCTTCGGAACATGTTACGAGCATAAAAACTTTCAAAGCTTTGATACAGAGGTACATATCCCTAAAGAATAATGAAAAAAGTCTTTAATTTAAAACTATAACGGATCCAAAGCAGATTATTTGAAGTTATTTAAATTTTATAATGATCAATGGGAAATGGTAAAACATTAACAAGAAGTTTAAAAGAACTTAACATCTACTTTCTTTACAAAATAACATTTCTTAAAGGTTTCTTTATTTCTTTTAAAAGTTGTGAAATGATAAAACTGAAAAGTTTCTATATTCGTTTTCAAATTTTAATATCTTCTGAATAATAACAGTATGAAGTTTCCATTCTCTGGTAAAAGTAACTAAATTTTGCTTTACTTATTTAAAGTGTGAAAATCGGATTGATTTTTTAATCATAGCAAATTATGTGCAATTTAGCTAAAAAAAAAAAAAATGAAAATGCATTGCTTAAGACAATGATCAACAGAAAAAGGATAAAAATCCATCATTTCGATTCCAATGCATTTCAACGGAAATTTTTATTGCCTTCCTCCATTATTGGACAAGCACCAACTTGGAAAAGATTTCAAATATAAAAATTAATCATTCTCTGGTTCTTAAATATACCAAGTTTCAAGAAGATCCTTCAGGTGGTTCAAAAGTTGTTGGGAATGCAGCACATGAATGCACTTTTACACACAGATTTCAACGAGCCTAACAAAGTAGGCTAAAGAAAAGAAAACAGATCAGTGATTATAAGAAATAACTATCAAGTATCAATGCTCGCAAGGTTTGTACAGATAGTGAACTATTTAAAATGTTACAAGACAAAAAAAAAGTGGGGAAGGAACATAAGCTTTTAAAGTTTCATTGTCATCTAGAAAATAACTTAGATTTTCTTTTTCATTTTGTAAGAAAATGTAAATGAAATAAAATCATGTTAACCTTTGTAGTTTTAAGCAGTAATACAGGTGAGTAGTTAGAAACAGGTTAAATATTTTAAAAAAGCTTTATTACAACAACAAAAAATAATAATAAAGTACTGCCAAAAATGATAAGGATTGAGATTTTATTCCAACATACTTCCTGTGAAATATTAAACTTGTTTGCTTTAATGTTCATAAAAAGAAGTTGTTCAAAGGAAACTGTTCATATGGACAAATTCCTACCAAATTTTATATATTTTTAAAGCTACAAAATGGATCACTATGTGTCTTCACCCTGTGCCGTCCTAAATGTCTGTGCTGTCCCTGAAAATGGAATATGCCCAGTATTCCGAAGCTGTTGGTATCTTTATCACTTTTTTGTGCTGTTTATTTCATTTTCTCTAAGTAAATGAGTTTCATTTCCTATTTATTATCTTTAATCTCAATTTCGAGATGACTATTTACAAATGCGCATTTACAGTTCTGTTTTTTGTTTGTTTGAAAAAGTGTAACATACAAACCTCATGGCCTTTTTCTAATGCAGGGTTATTATTTGAAAATATCCTACGTAGTGCTTCACGCAAATAGCCAAAGAATACAATTATAGTATAACCCATGTAGGTTAATATTGCTACTGTTAGGGATGGTTCTTCAAACGATTCTTCAGCTGGATGAAATTTACGTTGAGGTTTTAAATGATCAGCAACCTAAAACGACAGATAAATTTACCAACACATCATCAGTAATATAAAAAAAAAAAACTGAAATTATTATTTTTTGTTATTTTGACGAATATTTTTAGGAAATATTGGGACGAACCCGAAAGTTCATTCAAGATTTTTTTTTTTTTTCTCATTCATACATTTGTATCACAAAATGAACTCTATTTTTTAATCACAGATTTATTGAGATTATTAATAAAGTTCTATCACTTGCTCTTTGTAATTGTAAAAATGAAGACCTCAAGAAAAACCAAAATGCAATTCAATTCACTATTTTGGAGAGAATGTTTCTAATATTCATTGCTTTGCTCAGTGGGGGTGTTAATCGTATTAATGCCATGTTGTCACTGTTAGCATTTGTGGCAGAAAGTGGCTCAAGAATGAACGTAGGTATGACTTTGAAGTTAACTCAGCACAACTTAACCTGTAGTATTACCCTAAAGTCACAAGTATACAATTTAAGGCAGTGCCATTCTCAACAGGGGCCGCAGACATTTTTTCAAATATGTAAGTTCATATTTTCTTTGTTTCTACATGCTCAATAAAAATGATTAGCTAATTGCCTACTTGTTCTGGAATAACTTATAAGCCACATAACCACTAAATTTCCTGTAAGAATTCTACATTCATGGGTAGTATTAATAACTTCTTGCTTCTTATTAATTAATACTACTGAACAGAACTTCCTTGATTTTGAAGCTAAATTTATTTAGACTTAAACCTTTATACTTTCATGAAGTAGTTACATAATAAGCCTTTTTTTTTGTTTGTTTTGGAATAATTGAATTGTATCGTTTTGTAGTCGCTAGAAGAGAAGAGAGGAAGTAATTAATTAACCAAAATTGATTGCTTCATCGGGAGAGGTCATGGAATTTAAAGAGACCTGTGGGGCCATAGCCACACACAAAAAAAAAAAGGATGGGGGGGGGGGGTTGAGAATGACCAATTTAAGGCATTTAACATACCATCCAATCCAGAGATAATGTGGTGCAGTTTCACACACAATCACTTAGATCTGTAATAATAATAAGTTCTCAGCATAAATAGTAATAATTATATTATATATATATATATTTATTTTTGTTTATGGTGCTCTGAAAAACATTGGAATCAATATATATACAGGCTGGTTCTGAAATGGTTGGTCAAACTTGAAGGCCTTGTGCTGATGGCATAGAAATGTTTTATTCAGATGCTACAGAATCTAATGGTTCAAAAAAAAAAAAAAAAAAAAAAAAAAAAGGTTATTATGTAATTACAGTAGAACCTCATTATAACGGACTAATAGGGGCTGAAGGTTGTCCGTTTTAATGAAAGTCTGGTTTATAACAAATAATTCTTATGGGGGTGTAATGCAGCAGGGTGTACATCAATGAAAGTACAATAGTTAGCTATAAAAAGTGTTTATCAAATAAAAAACACCTTCAACATAGTAGGTTGAATTGAAAAAGATGTGTACGTATACACTGCATTAATCTTTAGAACAAGAAGGTCCAGGTTCATGTTGAATGCTTACATTCATTGGTTTGAAAAAAATAATTTATTTTCTGCTGGGTTTGTTTGTTTCTTATTTCTTCAGTTAATAACTGACTGAGGTGTTCATAATATGCAAACACATTTTCAAACACATGTAGTTGGAAATGTAAAACTCATCAGATAAAAATAAGCATCCTTTATTATTATTACAAATTTGTTTAAAACTGTCCGTTATAAGCGACGTCCGTTATAATAGGGTCCGTTATAATGAGGTTCTACTGTACTTCATACTTAAGTATAAAGGTTTTAGTGTAAATAAGTTTATCATCAAAATCAAAGAAGTTCTGTTCAGTAAATATTAATTAATAAGCAGCAATTACAAAGGCTATGGTGTAGCCACAGTTAGATGAGGTGTTCGTAGAGGCCTCCACCAGGAGCAACAAACGCCTCACAACATCATCGTAGGATTGCCGGACATGCTTGAATATGCCAGGAAACCCAGATTCATTATACATTCATCCATCCGGAATGCGGTACACAATGTTTGGGAAAATGTGTAGCATACACTAGCATTTTTAGACAGATCCAGAGAAAAGTCCAAAGGATTTAGATCAGGGGAGTGTGTAGGCCAAGGTTTCGGTCCACCCTGCTAATCAAACGGCCAGAGTAGACGCGGTTATCTTGTCCTCGATCACTGAGGCTGAAATACCGTCATTCATGAATCACAATTGACGACGGATGTGTAACGGAACATCCTCCAGCAAAGTCGCTTTTTCAAGGAAACACTTCTAAACGTCCCCATTCACAGATGGCAGAAATATTGGTCCAATGAGATGATCTCCAACATTATCAGTCCAGACACTCAATGAGAATTGCTGTTGATGCAGTGCCAGGATGGTAGAGTGTAGATTTGCATTGGCCTAGTCAGTAGAGTGTACCGATTCCTGGCGATGTCAATAGCACCTTTTGTTGCTTCATACAAATGATGAGAATATATTAAACCCAGCTCGAATAACAATTACTGAAATAACATGCCACATCCCTGACCCGGAATGGTGTGACTCAGGACAGTTTGCATAATGTTAACTCATCTAACAGATACACCCCTG
>JAFIDM010074074.1:0-30565 GCA_023159025.1 Thereuonema tuberculata | reverse complement strand
TCTCCCATTCCTCTAAATTTTATTTGTAAGGATTCCTAGAAAGCCTTGAACTAAAATTTGCAAATTTTCAGTCTGCAAAAATAACTATTTTGTAATGAGCTATCACGTACAAATCACTGAGGGTAAGAATTAATATGGCAACTTCAAAATGAAAGCTATGAAAACTAAATTATTCATAAAGTAAAGGCCAACTGAAAGTGCTGCTTGGGCTACGTCTGCAGGAGTTACAACTGGAGGTACAGATTTTAAAAAACTTGGCTGCCTTTTAAATTTAATTTTAAAAAGTGCAAAAATCTTAACCCATCTTTTCATTTAAAAAGGCTTCAGAGATGCGTTTTATCTGCCATGAACTATTATTATCTCTTCTCCAGCTGATGTTAATCTTCAAACAGCACTATTTTTTAGAATCTTTGTAAATAAAGAATGATTATGAATTCACTCTTAGCCCACTATTCTAATGTACATTCTATCTCTTGTCTCCATTCAGTCAAGTTAAATTTTTTCTTGCTTTCTCTTTCTGATATTTTATTACACTTCAATATTAAACAAAGATATAAATATATCTATTAAAAATACTTCAAAGAAAATTTCATGGCAAGATTCACTGAAGAGAGTCCTTTTTCAAGTAAGTTTTTTAACTGCACAATCTCCTAATTTTGTTTTTAGAGAATTCCGAAATATTAAAAATGCCAGAGACCCTTTGCTTTGTGGACAGAACAGCTATGCTGTTGATACAGAAGCAGTCCTTCTCTTAACTGTTGCCACAGGGTGGGAAGTGCAGAGTTGTCAAGAATGTCGACATACATCACCGCATTCATGTTTCCGGTCAAGGGAACTAAGTGACCCAGGTTGAACCACGAGAAACAGCCTCAGACCACAATGCCACCACCACCATCACCAAACTTGACAGTTGGCACAATACACTCGGGTAGGAAGCGTTCTCCTGGCATCCTTCAATCTTCTATAGCCCAGATGAGTCAGTCGAACTGCCAGATCGTATAGCAGGATTCACCACTCCAAAGTACTCGTTTCCACTGCTCCACAGTCCAACGGCAGGCACGCTTTGCACCACTGCAACTTCCGTTTAGCATTCACCTTGCTTCTGTTGGGCTTGGGGGCGGCCACATGCCCGTGGAACCTACGTGTTTCAGCTCCTGACGAACAGTCCTGGTGCTAGCGACGACGCTTGAAGCTGTTTGGAACTCACTAGTGATCGTTGCCAATGGGAACGTGCAATTCTTCTGCGCTACCCTCTTGAGGGTTTGATGGCTGCAATCTGCGATTATGCTATTGTCATTATAAAATGAAAATGTCTTAGGATGACATCACTTCTAGTTGACAGCGGCACCTGTAGCAAAGCTGATACTGCATGAACCGATTTGTTACATCAATGGCATCCAATGATCATGCCATGTTAGAACTCACTCAGCTCTGGTGACTTACTCATTGTCTGTTTAACGCCTATTTATGACCACCTTATGCTGTAGTGACCACATTTAACTCATTCTGTGACAGCATAGCATGTAATAACAGCCACATTCTTCAGAGGGGTGTCTGGATACGTTTGGCCATATAGAGTACTGATACATAAATCAAGTATAATAATAAATCTACTATATTTGTTAAGATTTTTAATTCTGTAATTCATTGGCTAAAATTCCTACTCAAAACAATTGAAGTTGTATAGATCCCAAATATTATGAAGATTTCAAAAAAAATTGTCTTCAATCCTCAGTTTCTGCATTCATTCCTTAATGCAGACAAGCTACTTTATATCATTGGGGAAATCTATATATACAGTCCCAGACTTATTATTTTTTGACTTTACAATGTGAGAAAGAAATATGCATTCAGTAGAAACCGTACTTTTAAACTCTATCCTTCCCAAGCTAGTGATATGCATTAACGATACTCTCTCCTGATGCTGTATACTAGGCTAAGCTATGCTATGCAGTAGATTAGGTGTATTAAATACATTTTGACTTACGATGGGTGTATCGGGACATAACTCCATAAATCAAGGTGGATCTGTATACTGAATTTACAAGTTATCAGAAGATCGATCAATCAATAGCAAACAAAATAGGCTTAGGAATAACAAGTAGTTTACCTCCATTGAACAAATAGTAATACATTTGGCTGTAGACAAAGTTTTGGTCTCTATAACAGCCAGATATGGAAATAAGTAAATAAATCTGATGCTCCTTTCCTAAATCTGGGTATTCAATGTAGTCATCTACAAACCTCTCTGTAGGCTTCAAACTTTTTTTAGCTAATTCACGTTAAACATCAAAGAATTTCAAGAAATGAACAAGTATGGTACTTTACGGCTTTAATAAACATTGAATAAAATTTTTTGATTTCTCGATGTAGGTACCTGCCATAAATACACACATACTTGACAGTTTCTGCACTTTGACCAAGCAGCTGTCTTAGCCAGTAAATCATCAATAAAGTTAGGAACAAGTGCAACACATGCTCAATTCGAGTTGTTTTTGTTAAGATTTTTCACTATTTTAACTTTTGATAATGTTTGCAAGGATTCCAACTAGAATTATTATTACTTGCAGTTTTGAAGAAAACTTCAAATTATTCATTATTTTTAAAATTAAACATTAAATGATTCAGTATGACAGTTTTTACAACAGTATAAGTTGATAAGGATGGTTTTTTGTATATTTAGTCTCTCATTTCTGCTATTCATATTACTTTCAAAACAAACAAAGTCTGAAAGTGCCACATTTTTATAATACTAAGTCTGAAAGTGCCTTGCAATTTTGTAAAATACAAGTGTGAGAAGTTTATTACATATTCGACACAAACATCACCACTGAAGAAGATATTTGCTTGTATGTTTCTATGCTAAATTCAGGACTTTTAGGATCTACTATTTTTATAAACTTTCCAGCCAACTTTTCAATTTTCATTTAAGATGCAGCTGGACTCATGGTAACTGTTCCAATAGTCAAGTTATAATATACAATAATAATAATAATAAAACATAGTTCAATATAACATTTTGTGAACATTATTTTAGATATCATTATGGAGAAATGCACCTAAATTAAGAAACTCCTACATATATAATTCTTGTTCATTTAAAATTTCTTTTAAGAGAATCATTTCAATAATCTAAATCACAAAAGAAAAATAAATTTCACACTTTTGTACTAGCCATATTGAATCATTTACTATTAATGTTTAATTAAAAAAAAATTGGATAATTTGAAATTCTCCTCAAGCTTTTAAAAGCAAGTTTTCTTCAAAATATCTCACTTTAAATTTATTATGAAGATTATAAGACTCAAGTCTGTTAGTGTGTCTTGTCCTAACAAAAAAGGACGAGTCTTTTACTCAACTAACTTTTCACTTTAACTAACATTGTAAAGGAATCGGATCCAACATCCCTAATTATCAAGATATTAAAAATTCTAATACCTAAAAGTTTCTAAAATGTGGCTTTTGAAATTCTGAAATGTACATGAATCAAGAAATGAATAAACCTTTCAAAATATGTGTAAGATATGTACTGGGAACCCTTAAAATGAAAGAGTAATGAATCCGAAGTTAAGATAACTGAGTATTTTAAATTGAAGAATATTTCTTATCAATACATGTGGTCAAATTGGAGATGTTAAGCTTTATTTTGATTTCATTTTGAGATTCAGTTCCTTCAACAGAACATATCCATCAACTTTTGATTCATTCAGATCATCACAGAATAAGTTGGATTTAGTTTGATCCTAAACTTCATCTCGCATATTCAATTCAATGGATCTATCACAAAGAGATTTATTACACTTTAGGCAGAACATTCTTCTATGCTGTCAATTTCTATTAATGTTGAGGAATGGTGAGAAGAATTAATATAATCTTTAGAAAAAAAAAAAAATAAACATTTAATCAACTTAGATATGCTTTATATTAATTTCGCTGTCATAAAAAAGTAACATGACTCATTCATCAAAGTCCAGCAATAGGCACTAAAAGAGAACTCTTACACAAGGAAAAAAAATATTCCAGATTACATGACATAAATAATAATTACTTCCTTTTTTAACTTAGTAGAATTCGTCTGTTTAATGAAGTATAAAGCTTAAAAGAAATCCTGCAAATACTAACTCAACTTAAAAAAGAGTTTTCATTATCTCAAAAAAAGTATTCTATATTTCTTACATTGTATATTTATTATAAATAGTTTAATTACTTATTTAAATATATCAACTACTTTTAAGTCCTCATATCACTGAATAAAACGAAGTATGTAAAAAATTACATATTCATATACAGCATTAATATTATTCATCAAAACTTTCTTAACATTATATCAGCCCTCATTCTTAATACATTGATATTTGCTTGACTTACATCCTTAATGTCAGCATTTAAAATGTGATCCTTGTTCCTTAAAATGCCACGTTTTATTCTGTCAATTTCATCAAATGTAAATAGCTTCTAATTTTTATCTCTCTTATTTATAATCCAGGTTTCTGAATCACTAAAATTAAATACGATTTCCAAATTTAATTAGCCATTCATATTTAATGCCTTGCTAAGCTTATGATATCCAGCAGACAAGTTTTTGGCAAAATGTTGTCCCATAAGAAACAATGATGTTTTATGATATCGTGCAGATTAATATACACATTTTCCAAATCCACCTCAATTTAATTTTATCACAGCAAATAACAGCTTAGACGGCACCGGGTGTAAAACAGGAACCTGTATCAATTCCAATCAAAATTACTGTAACAAATATCGGTTACAGCAACATTCGTAATTAGCAGCATAATGCACTCGGTCCCTTCTGTGACTTTACAACCGAGTTACGCTCTTTTTCAATACACTTATATTATGTAGATTTTTAAAATCATTATCTAATGTATTGAAAACTTAGGAAACAACTGTTTATAAGAATTACTACTAAATTTGTGTTATTAATAATGCATAGCAATAGATTTGGTGGAAATTATATTGAATTGAAGATAAAATATATATATATATAATCCCTTCTTAGGCTACATTTAACCAAATAATCAAACCAAACAGTTAATTTACATTTTCTATAAATACTTTGAATAATGTCATAAAAGAATCTCATTAATGAACACTATTTGACCATTTCAAATCTTTTGTCATACAGTAAAACCCCGTTATTACGCTCGTCAAGGGACCGTGACCTACAAGCGTAATAAGCGGGATAGCGCTATAAACGGGGAATGATTTATATGATGGGGAAACATTTAGACACCATTTTACAGGAAAGATACTTGATTCTGAAATAGATATAGTGCAAATGTGAGCTTATTTCCTATTAAAAAAATCTTTGATTGTGGTTTGCCGTGTGTGTATGCTACTGTTATAAATTATGATATTTTCAATGGGTTCAAGAAACTATTAACATCAATTGATACTCCACTAGGAGCAATACAAATATATTTTCGGAGCAGTTTTAGTGCACTGCCCGCTATTTCATGCGCCTTTTCTTGAATGATTGGGTCACTTAATGGCACTGATGCATCACGGGACTGATGAATCCATTCAATTAGAATTTCCTCGGCATCTTCACATTTTCCACACTACTTTTTTACGTTTGCAACCATCCTTCGCTGAATTGATAATTCCATTCTTATTTTTTATTATTGTTCTCAGACTGGATCAGGGAATTCTTAGATTCTGCGAAAACCTTCTGATTTAGTGTAGAATTCTCGTCGTACTTACGAAGAATTTGCAATTTTTCACTTATAGAAAGGGATTTCCGCTTCAACATTTTGCACTAACTTACTGTATCACAGACCCGCACTTCAAAGAGTTCGAAGATTCCCTCCTACCAGGGAAAGAAAAGAATCGTTACAGTGTTACATTTCTTTTCGATACAAAATTTCCGATATAAAAAAGCGCTACAAGCGGGATTTGAAGCGTTATAAGAGGGTAAAAGTATACAGAGTTATATAGAAAATTCCAGGGACCGCATGAAAGGAGCGTAAAGAACGGGATAGTGTTATAAGCGGGAGCGTAATAACGGGGTTTTACTGTATTTGTATATCATTAAATCTAATTAAAAATAAGCTCTCAAGACATTGTAAATATCTAAATCAATTTTCAATTGTATTAAGATTTTTGCACTTTGAGAAAGTCTTTGAAAGTTCATAATTAACTGTTGTGGAATACCAAATAAAAGCATTTAAGTGAAAAATTATATTAAATAAAAAATACACATGCACTTATTAAAAACATCCATTCAACTCTAAATTATTCATATCCTTACTTAAATCACTACGGAAATCTTAAAAATACAGAAATTAAATTAAAATAAACAAGTTTTTAAAATAGTCACCTGAGATTTCTCTGTTCAACGTGACACCTAGGAAAAAAATAAATAATAATAAATATTAAGAAATAAATTTCAGAAGTTGTTTCTGAGCACATTAAAATAATATTCACAATTAAACAGGAATTTACAACTTTTTTTTTATTGTTAAGGTTTAATCAGACTCTTGTCGATTCATGTTAAGTCAAATTATTACAGGAAACAAAAACAGGAACTCGAGCAGAATTCTTTCTTAATAAAGGTCACTGAATTCAAAAATGTTTAGAAAGTATAAGAAAAAAAGCATTTAGATATCCCCTTAGTTTCAATTCAAGTTGAAAGCTTTTTTTAAATTTGAATGAATCTTTCTGAATAACCTCATACAAATCTGAAATACTATACAAATTATTCTTACATTTAGTTTAAAGTAAGTGATAAATATTTCAAATGTTTTAAAATGTATTCTGGTCCTTTCCAATGTCTTTTCACAGAGATCCTTCTACACGTGACAATACATAATTATAACTTAAGTTAACTTATAGTGTTTTCCCAAAGGCAATTCCAATGGCCATTTGTAAGAGAAACAAGAAAATTGATTTTCAAAAGCTTTTATACCAAAGTGTCAATTCTGTTTGGTGTCATTTAAAGTTTTTAAAAAAATATTTGTTTATCCATTCATTATTTACCACAATGAGAACGGTTACTGTTGACAACAATATTTCAATTCACAATTTTTTTTTTTCTTTTTACATACGAACGCTTTGAAAAGTTTCTCTATCTCAACTGTGCAGTTTTTGTATAAATAGTCAATCGAGACATCCAACATTTTTTGGTCCAAGTCTAAATTTACGAAAATACTAATATATTAACAATGTTATCAGTAGAATGCCGAAATCCTTCAAATCAGTTATATCCTAAATGTACTTAACAAAATATAGATTCCCCCCCCCCCCCCACTGAATGGAAATATAGAAGTGCCCATTAATGGACAAAACTACGATTTATTCTCTCTTATTCCCTACAGAAAAGCAATAGACTGGCAAATGCTCCATTCTTCAGACATGAAAAAATAAATTTCTACTGATGTCCAATAATGAACAGAAAAATCTAGAACATGCAAATCCGTTTCTGTTTGCCTGAACCTTGATTTGATGAAAATTAATTTGATTGAAATAAAAACTTGCAGGATTTCATTTTCATTTCGATTCTCATAACCAATATCAACCTCACCAACATCTTGAAACAAAACTGATAAAAAACAAACAAACAAACAAGCTCTAAACTATTTGCTATGCTAGTTACTGGAAGTGTGCAATAAAAAAACAAAATAAAATTTCAAATGAAAGGAGAAACACGACAAAATGGGAAAGGAAAAACTGAAAAGAAGAATAAGCTGCAATTCAAATTAACAAGACTTAAGGAAGCAATAAAAATCTTCAAAATCAGCCGTGACAGATCATATTAAAACTGCTTTTTTTGCTTGTGAAGAAGAATCAACTATAGAAAGCGAGAAAACAAGTATTAGATAAAGACCAGGAAGTTATCAGAAATTTATCAAAGATAAACAGAAAAAATAAAATAAAATAAAATAAAATGATTAGGCAACACTGGAATAAAGCAGAATCTAAACCATGCACATCTCTTCTTATTTTGTAGACGAGTTTTCTTCTATCCACATTTTCTAAACATGTTTGAAGTCCATGACAGAAATTAATAGTAAACACAGTAGCACAGCCAAAAACATTGGGGTCTCAGGATGAGTGGATTAAAATACTGCCCCAAGACTCAACCCAGAAAGAAAGAAGAAAAATGAAGCCAACGCTATTAAGTATGAAAACGCCTTGTGCCTTCCGCAATGCCCTGTAGTGCTCCTGCTCTTCTTTTCAGCAACCAAGATATGCTACTAAAGTTTCCCCTATTAAAAGGTTTGTGGCAAAATTGCTAGAACATTCTCACGTAATGGAGGTTCAAGCAGATAGGCCTGTAGAAATCAAAGTTAAACAACTACCATAGCAAAAAGAGTTTTCAACCTGAAGTGAATGATCAAAATGCCGTCCCAATGCCCAATCTGGGGAAACAGAAAACATCTCAGGATAAGTTTTCCAGAGCTAGAACTAATTATGCTCATTAGCTTGAGGGAGATGTTACATTTCAACTTAATAGAAAGATTAAGGAAAAAAGAAAAATAAGGTGAAGAAACAGAATGAAAAGAAAAGTATGAATTTAAGTACTAGAGGTAACTAATATCTGCATTGGTTATTAAAAAAAAATTTTCCCCAGAATGAGAACTAACAATTGATGTTTCACTTTTTATTTTTTCCCCCTCATTTACATTAAAATCATACTGTAATAAAAATGTAATACAAGTTCTACGGAGGTAAGGAATGAGCTCCATGAATCATTTCACATGAACAATAAAAACCAAATTTTACAAGGGATAAAAACTATCACTTAATATTCTCATTTGCTTTTCTTCTCATCTAATGTATTATTATTCTCATTTAATTTGAATTTTAAAATAACCATTTCTTTCTTGCTTTCTTAAAATTGTCCAATATTACTTTCTTTTAATACTTGTGTTACTTTTGACAAAAATATTGATTATATTGTTGTTTATGTGAACAATTCAGTTATTCAAATCAACTCAAAAGTTTTTTAAAAAAGGCCTCAAAAGTCCTCAGATTCATATACAATACAGTGGAACCCCGCCATTCGTCCGCCTCTCTATTCGTACAACTCATTATTCGTCCAACTTTTTCAAGTAAAATTCAACTCTCCATTCATACGCTTGCCCGTGATTTGGACAGCGTGACCTTGTTACTGGCCACACCATGCGGTCGCTTCAGCTCAGTCTCGTGCAAGCTTCCGTACATTATGCATCATCCATGCAAGCTTCGTGAAACTTTGTGCTATTTTTTTTGGTTATTTTTATTAAAAATAGTGCAGCCATGGGTCCAAAAAAGGTTACTGATTCAACCAAGCCTAAAAGGAAAGCAGGTTTACAAAGGTTTAAATAAGCAATCATCTGTGTGTCTGGAACGGATTAATCCAATTTACATTATATCTTATGTGAAAAAATGATTCGCCATTCGAACTGCCTCCTGGAACGGATTGTGTACGAATAGCGAGGTTCCACTGTAGGAATATTACATATTAAATAAAGGGATATCATATATTACACCTGCCTTCAATTCTAATCAAGAAAACCAAATAAAAAATAAAAATACAATGTATTTACACAGAATCCCCCCAGTGATCCAGATCCTGGCTATATTGCAATATTAAATTCGACGTCTACTTTCTTTTGAATATGAAGATATTTTATCATATTTAAAAGGCGATCTATTAGTGAAAAAAAAAAAAAAAAAAAAAAAAAAACCTCTACAAACTTATTGACAATTAAAATACAGTTTGAGAGAATATCAACAGCTAAAATAATCCTTATCAATTCCCAGGCTAGAGATAAAAAAAAAAATCAAAACTGATATTTGATTTTAGACAAATAATTTTTTTCCTCGCTGTGCTTACATTCAACAAATAAACCAACCAAGTATATGGCATGCCAGCATCTGACTATCAATATTTGAAATTAGTCATATAGAAAGGGGTTTTTGACTTCAGATCTGTCATATATGGATCCACTTTATAAAAGAATCAATGGGTCTTTAATGGATAGTTTAGACCTAAAAGAAAAACGTCATGTTCCTAGAATTAATAATTTGAGCTATGACACTAAGGAATATTACAAACATTATTTTCAAGTTTATATTACACATTACATATTTTATATATAAAGGCCTTGTTTTACGTCTTTTTATTTATTTATTTAAATACCTATTGAAGGAATGAAGAAAATTTGTGATCGCTACACATTTAACAAACTTCTGAATACGATTTGTTTGATTTCTAAGACTTAAATGAACGAAAGGTTTGAGAATAAAAATTAACTGTCCCGGGGAAAGAGGGGTGCCTTCAAAAGTTTCTAAACGGATCTTTTTTTCAAACACTTCCTATTAGTCATCAAATGATTTGAGTATTTCGTGTGTTCAACACAGGATGGCAAAGCTTCCTCTCATCAAGAACTGAGGATTGCTGCATTTTACTTCTGAACACAAATCCAGAAAATATAACACCTGAAGATTTTAAACTTGATTTGAAATTCAAGGAAAGATATTTTGAAAGGAAGCTATTAACAGATGTATGCTGCTGGATTAAGATACAGTAACGAAAATTACTTTTCATTCTTATCACAACTGAATTGATAAGCTTTATCATCATCGTCATTCACTTATTTAAATATTACAGGAGTAATTTTTTTTTTCTAAATTATATATAACTTTAATTATACAATCAAAAAATCACAGAATCATCTTATTTTGTAACTAAGTCTCTGGCTCCAATTTATCTTCTTTTTTTTTTTTATTCGTCCACCCCTATGTAATTTATAACTGCCTAAGCCAAAGGGCAAGAAAGAAGAAGGGGTAATCAATCAAAAAGAAAATACGAGGAAGGAGTAAGGAAGTTACCTAGCACACGTTGTTTTAAGGTAATTTATATCATTTGGTATTTTAATAACTTGCCTAACTCACATGCTTATAATCTAATCTTCAAAATCTATGACTGGTAACACTGAAATCACCTCATAGAATTGTATTTATCTATTTAGAAATGTAAATTGTTAATTCTCTAGCTATGCCCAATCTTTCTAAATAAAACAAAGCAACCTCTGCCATCTGCATCTTCATTCCTCGAATTTAAGGCTTCTTCATTATTAAGGCTTCACAAAATTATAAATTTGAATATTTTTGAGATTAAAAAAAAAGGTAAATCTAAATAAAAAACTAAAAAACACTTATCTAAAATTCTGCATTTTATAATTAACCTTTTTTTTTTTTAAATAAATAAAACAAGACAAATTATTTCTTAGTAAATGGAAAAAAGAAACATTTAATAAAAGGGAAAAAATTGCATTAAAATAAATTATCACTTATAATGAACGAATTTATTTATTATTTTTACTTATCCCATCTTTCTTCTGCTTATTATTATCTGAGCTCTTAAAGGTAAAAAAATAACAATAAAATATTGTATTTTAATTTAAATATTTATCACATATAACCATTTAAATTTAAACCATTTAAATAACCATTTAAACAATTTCAGTGGAGGTTTGTTCAAGTAACTTTTAATCTTTATTTAATTTACATTAGTTAGACCAGTTAGTTCTACCAGCTTTACATTAACCAACAAAATAGCTTTTATTCAAAGGCGAGTTACACAAACTGCTATTTGTTCATGTGAAGACCTATACGAATCTACTAGAATTCTAACACTGATATGTAACTAGATGTTACTTTGCATCTCTAGTTCTTGTTGAAGCATGGGGAAACCTAAAACTAAAAGCCACTACTTTCTTTCACTCAATTTTTCCTTTCAAAATATGAAATTTACAGAATTATTCATCCATTTTGAACAAGTGAAAAACAATTTTTCTCCCTGTACTTTGCAATGCAATACCCTTCTATAGCATTTCTCAATAGTAGTCATAATTTGCAATTGATACCTCTCAAATTTTGGCAGCAAACTCATCTTTCTGAGAATGAAAAGAAAAGAAAAAAAAATCTAGAACTCTTCAGAATATTTAGGCATATCTCCAACGACATCATTGCTTTAATACATTACCAATAAACAATATTTTTGCAAAAACAGACGACAACTGCGATCGTAAGAGCAAATACTGTAGATTTTCAGAAAAGCTTGGAAGTTTTTGAAATACTGTGTATATCTCCAGTACAGCTATCCAAACTGCATTAAAAACAGGATTTACTGCAAGGAAAGAAATTGTTTTTCACCAGTAAAGAATTCAGAATGCTCAGAACACATTTAACAATAAAGCTATCCACTCGCAATATATTTAATCGGAATATTATTATCTTCACTACCTATATTTCATCAATAACATTGGGTTTATGTTTCTATAGCGATTTAATTTCCCTCCAAATCTTGATTCCCCTACCCTAATTTCTGCACACAAAACTAATACCATGATTTCTCATCAACAAACATACTTTAAAAAGCTTCTGAACTTTCGTTAAAAATTAAATGTTGATACATTTTTATTACAGTAATAACCATTTTAGAATGCTCCCTTGTGATAACATTAGGAAAATATAAGTTAGTGGAAATCAATATTGAAAACAAGAACATGTGGAAAGAAGTTGTTAAAAATATATTGCGATTTTTTTTTTTTTTAATGTCTACTCAAAGATAAATTAAATGTAATATAATTGGATTTTACTAAATGCAAATGACTAATTAATAAACAAAATCAGATATTTAAGATTATAATAAATGCAGAAGTTGTTCATAGTCTTTAAAATTTATAACTGTATTGTATTTGTTAAATTTTGTCAGCTATACCGAGCTCATTTATTACATACCTTGTAAATAATTACTATTTGTTTCTTAAGAATAATAAAAATTTCAAATGGTTGAATTACAAAATCTTTCTCCTTACTTAACATTGTTCTTTACTCCACAATGCTACTAAAAAATGAATGTTTGATACGACACGAGACAAAAGAAAAACAAAAGGATTCTATAAATTTGAATTACGGAATTTACTTATGTTAATAAAACCTTACATTGCATCTATCAAGCGGGTAAAGATATTTATTTTGGCAGCATTAACTTAACAGTATTTTGGAGATGCAAAAAAAACAAAACAAAAAACAATCTCTAAAGAACAATGAAACCCTTCAAACCGAAAGATTATAAAACTTTTGTCATATTTTGAAAAAAAAAAAATAGCAAGATTAATTCTCCCTTAATTTCACTTCACGTCTCATGTTTATATCTGCAACTGAAATCTACTGTTTTTTATCAAATGCAAAGATATTAAGAAATCTCATAACTGGAATTGTGAAACCAAAAATTTATAGCAATCTGTCATTTTCAATGTATTTTATCCTGTCTTATGATTTAATCTGAATTACAAAAACTTGCCTTATTGAAGCTACTGAATTTTATTAATATTTTTTGTACTTTATTAGCAAATGTAAATTCTCTGTATCATGTTCATTGTAAGTTTCTTTTGTATATAAAATCAAATAATGAACAAATAAGTGAAACAAGTATTGAAAATTAATATATACAGTAAAGCTTTCATTTAATACATTTTGAACAACGAATCTGATGTAATAAAAATCATCTAGAAAATGGCAAGATATGAAAGCATTACTTCAAAAAAATTTTTTTAAGAGAATTAAAAAATGAAATCTGCCTAAATTTGATGATAAAACTTTATAGCTGCTTCGTAAGTGTATTTCACTAATTCACAATTAACATCATCTAAACTTATCCAATTTTCAACCTCGCAAATAAGAATTTCTTATTTTGCATTATATTTTATATTAAATAATATAATGTTAGGTGAAAAGAGAATCATAAGAAAAATAGGTGGGGAGAGGTCTCTCTCTTGGATAGCATTGGATCATTACTACAAAAATCAATGACCAGAGAATTAACATGTGATTTCATGAACGAAGATTGTAAAGAACATGGTGTTATAGACCATGTAATTTGTGAATGAAAAGAAAACAATAAAATACGCTTTCTTAAATATGATTATTTTTCCTACGCTTTCTTAAATATGATTATTTTTCCAAGAGTTTCAAATTCTGTGCATCTTCGATATTCGGAGAATGGAAAGGCAGCAACATGAAATATTCTTTGTGTTTCATTTATATTCATCCTGCATCTGTGTAATCCCTTCCCCAGAGCATGGACTGCAATGAGAGCTTTAAAAGTATCAGTACATTCTGTTATGAGCTTATCAAATAATGATAAGCTCATAATTTTGAATTCTACTCTTGATACTGCTAACACATCTCTGGTACAATGTTTCACAGATTTAAAGTGTGCATTTCAATAAAACTCAATTAATCTTTTTTATTTCATTTTTTGCCTATGTTGCTTTAGAAACTTGCTACTTCTTGCTTTATTGAAGTGAACCAGTATATTATTCTCATGTAGTGTATTTCAGAAGGAAAATTTACTCAAAAAGAAAATTTCATCAAACATGAAAAAGGTAAAACAGGTCATAAGCCATTACAAAGTTTCAGTTGTGAAAGCACTGAACATTCTAGAAAGAAAAAAAAAGTAGCATCAGAGCTGACCACACCTAATTTTCACCTGCTCTTCTAACATTCTCATCATGACAAGACATAAAAACTCCATCTATTTAATACACCCAAAATCAGTCAGAATTAAGTTTCACGACACTAAAAGCCGACATAACTATAATACAGAAAAATTTATAGTATGAAGGTTTCAGATTATTTAACTTTTTTATCACAGATCGTAACAAAATAAAGAATTAATAAAAACAATAAGAAATGAGATCCAATCTTCAAATTCAATTATAACAATTCAAACTGCCTCAAAGTATCATTAAAAAAATAAATAAAAAAAATTAAAATGATTATCTTTATACTTGCTGCAACAGATTAATGAAATATGCATCAAAATTAAAGCAATCCGATACAGACCTGTGGCCTAAACAACCTCCAAGCATAGCTACGCAAATTTTTTGATATTTAACCCTCACACCGACTAGAAAAGCAGGAAAGCTTTAACTCCCTTTATTTATTTTAGACATAACAAAATATCTAAGAATGAATTTTCAAAGTGTGTGCGTGCATGTATGTATATATGTGTATCTTTTCCTATATATTTGCCAAAAATCTTTGTAGAATTATGTTATTTCTAGAAATTTTCACACAAAAATAAAAACCACTAAACATTTATAGAAAAAAAATGAAGAATTCTACTTCAGGAAAGTATCTGCTTATTTCAGCTCAGTAAATCGCTTGATAGAAAAAAAGAAAGTTTAATGTGCAATGATGAATAAAATATAAACAAAAGGATATTCATAGTGCCGCTGTACAAGTCTGGTTACATTATAAATTCATGGGATGGAAGGTCCTAACAACTGCAGAATTTGGCAACAGAAGTGAATTCCATCTTCAGAGGGAAACATGGGCATGGAACATGACAAACGACACAAGAGACAGGACAGCTGTGTTTGTGTATGTCTTCCCCACCCCCCTGAAGATGGAATTCACAAAGAATTTTGAAGTCACTGGAACCTCCCATCCCATAAGTTTACAATGTAGGCCCACTTTTTCTTTTTATATTTTAATCATCTAGATTCATTTGCACCCAACAACTTAGATCATCAATATCTATAAGTTATAACGTTTTAATTCCATTCTCTGGAAAAGAAAGAAAACTAGGAGAAAATATGTACCTATCATTGTAATTTGGTCAAGAAATCAAAATTACATAATTTGCTACAATAACCAACTTTAACATTGGATCTAAAGAGAAATCACAAACACCATCTAATAACAGTAGATCTTCTCACTCAAAATGAAGAAAAATAGGTCCTGGCATTGCTTATAATCACTAATTATTCACTTTCCTTAAATTCTTCGCATGGATATGTCCACTTTTAAATTTTAATATTATGATTATTCTTTAAATAAGCTCAATCCTTCAGACAGTAATTCAATCTTCAACGCAGAGTCACAGAGACTGGAAATTATCAATTCACAGCAATTATCATAGCTGCTTTTTTATTTGCCAAGAAGTAACATATAATTCACATATCCTTCTCCCTCTTAATGTTACTGTTCTAAACTTGCCTGTAGTATAACTGATAGAAAATTTCATTATAAAATTGAAGGAAAAAGTAAGTTCGCGTTCATCATAAAAACTAAGGTACAATTTTACAAGCTCTGTTATAAATATTGATGCCCTTATATACCGTGTATTATTGTAACTTCACTATAAATACTGTTTTCATTTGCAGTATCACATAAGACTGCCAACATCTCCAAGTTCTTTCTAAAATGAAGAACAAATATAAAACATTTCTACTCAATCATATATCATATAAAATCTTTTATTTCTCTGCCTGTCTGTCTGTCTGGCGCAATTGTTGTAATTTGTGAAAACAGAAATAATTTCTACAAGTTTGTTACAGGAATCAAACCTGCAACCTTCTGATGCAAAGTTAAGATGTCTTATCCATTAGACCATAGGGACTACATTCTAATCCCTATAAAAAATACAAATATGTCATAGGACGCATTCGCTGGTTCTAAAAGCAGTCGTGGGTTGAAAGAAGCCACTTTTCTCGGGTTGCTAGTACTCCTAAAATTCTAATATATTCCTCACTAGCTTTTATTTACATTATCGTGTAAATGAACTACTAGCAATCAAATTTATGAAGGACATATTAGAATAGAATATTAACAATATTATACAATTAAGCAGCAGGATGAAGTTTTTAACAACGAAGACAAATGAAAACGTGAGTCATGAAACTTCACTTTCATTTCAATTGTCCTGACCACTGTAATAAAACAGATTTAAAAAAATAATACATTTAACTTGCAATGCATGTAATACTTGAAACAAGATTTAACTCGTTTACTATCACAACATTGTTATCTCCCCTCCCCCCCCCAAAAAAAAATGCTTTACATCTTTTCTTCATAACTCTCCAATTTTAAGTAGTTAATGAAACTGCCTGCCTAACCAGAAACCACTGATTGCCAGTATATAAAAAATGAAGAAACTTGTTATAAAATACAAATCAATAAACTTTTATAAATTACACAGAAAGATACCACTCAAATTTTTCATCTGGTTTAACTATAAACACGCCTTTTTCCATTACTTTCCATCCTATAGGAATTCTAATACTATTTCACATTAAAGAATAAGTCTTGGAAACCACCCATAAATTACACCTAACAGTAAACCTTAACTTCTTATATAATGAAATGACCCAAGCCTTGATTATTTAAACAAAATATCTAACAGAATACAGTTTAATAGCCAACAATATTTTTTTGTAAGAAAGAAACTTATCCCTGAAAACTAATTGTTACAAATTCACGATGTTTTTATAAGTAATAAATAAAACAATAATATATAATTAACCTACTTTTCTGGCCCTCATTTTTTGTGTTACAAGGGTTTAGTAACAAACGAAATAAAACAACACTTAAATTATAAATTATTAAACTATAAACCACTTTTTGCAGGTATTTTAATTGGTTTAAAATTCATTCGAATTGAAGCCTAGGCAGCAGAGGTCGAAAAGGTCTCGAGTGATTTAAAACTATCCTTTATTTAACTTTACAAAATAATATCAATCTCTTAAAAGGTAATTATTAAAAAATATTAGAAAAACATGTTTCCTAATTTTTTTTCTTGAATTTTTTATGATAAAATACGATTTAAACCATTACAATCATAGGCCTTAAAAACCACATGATAATATTCGCTTCAAATAATTCTTTCTTAAAAACAATTAAAATTAGCCTACTTTAAATTCATCTTTCCCAAAAAAACTTAATTCGAATATTTTGTTTAAATATTTGAGGTTATACCATTTTAAATCCTGTCCATTGTGAACTGAACCGACCATTTTTAAAGAATGCACAATAATGGTAGATATGAGGTGTTTTCTAATACAGCAGCTAATAAATTCTATCAAACGTTTTCTAAATAGGAAATAGAATTACAGTCTTAAATCGTCACATTAATATCTTATCAATTATTTTGCAGAGATTATTGTAGTGAATTACGAGTAAATATTGCTTTATGATCACGTGATAAAAATAAGTGATTATAAAGGTACAGGGTGATCCTTTAAGTTCTCCATCTCAATCTTTAATTCTAAACCTATTCTTTTAGTAATATTAATAATAAACATCTGTTAGGTAATTATTATTAATAATTGGTTGTTCAATGTAGCCATGCCTAATTTTTTTTAGAGGATTTTGAGAACAGATGTTTCAGGCTATTAACATTCATCTCTTAATGTTACCCCACCCATTGGCTCTCAAACGTAACGAGGGTCAAGAAAGAGTCAACACAGTTGACTCATAATTTTGGGGTTATGCTTATAAGCTTATAAACAATCAAATGCAATATCTTTAATATTAATATAGAAAAAAGTAGCTTTAGCAGTAAAAATATATATATATATATATAGTTTAGAAGATTAAGTATTTTTATTGTTTAGTTTTTAATTTTGGCTGGAATTATTGTTCAAATTTAAACTGAACTTAATTAAATTTAAATTAATTAGTTAATTTAAAGAAATAGTTATAATTTAACTGAATGTCAGAACTAAGCATTTGTAATCAGTCTTGGAGGGAAAAAAGAAAAAAAAATAATATATTAATCCCTGTAATTTCTTTCGGCAAATTAGGTCAAGGTTCCACAAACTGGAGAAAATAATTCTAATATAAATTTATCAATAATCATAGTTTAATTTCTACAACCTTCTGATCATAAACTACGAATCTAAAAAACAAAAAAGTTTTTGTAATTTGCGACAAAGTAACAACAATTGTTAATAAATAATAATAAATTTATAATTATAATTATAGGAACGCCTTTCAAGTATCTTTCCTTAAAATGGTATTTTCTATCTCAATTTATCTCGAAATGAGAATTCTCCATAAACATAAATTATTGTTGTAAGTATTTATAAAAATAAAAGGCGAGTCCATCGCAAAGGGATGTGTCCAAATGGAAAATTTATAACTTAAAAATGGCAACTCATCCCTCGTGTGATACTCATAAATTATTATTCAATATCACGAGATTCCTGTTTCCGAGCCAGCCTATTTTTTTCTTAGCTGTTGTTAAATCGGTTGGGAAGTAACACGATTCAGAAAACGTTGGAAATTAAAAGGGAAATGTGGAGTTGAAGTGGTTTTTTCCATGCTGCTATAGGCCTATTTCTCGCATATTAAAGACCTCATCACTAACCCTAGAAGAAAGCGTTAAACAAACCGGCGTTGCTTACATCAACGTTTTGGCGAAATTAAAAAGTTACTACGATTGCATTAACATAAAATTAGACATATAATGGATTAATAGATCGATTTTCGTAAGAAAAATCACGCTAATAACTGTAAAAGCTTAATGAAAATCGATGACAGTTGAAACAGTATTTCCTACCTTGTTTTCCAGCCGGGCATTTTTACGCTGTCGAATTAAAATTTCCTTACGATTTACTAATTAAACAGGGTAAATTATACCTTTTCTACCTTTCACTTAATTAATTTTCGGAAATAAACTGCACAAACCGAGATCCAAGTCTCTGTTGCTTTTAACATATATTCATAATTTTTTCTCTCTTTTTTTTTTTTTTATAACATCATGGCTGCAAGTTTTCGAGACACACAAAATGCGATGGTTTTTTCGTGAAGATACGATGGCTGCTTCAAAACGATTCGTGCTTCAAAACCGCTTCGATGGTGGTTACGACGTATCCCTCATGGCAGACAGGATTCCATCTGTACACGATGCGAGAATTTTGGCCATTTTACATTGTAGATAACGAAAGGGAGCAGCCCCAATTATCCCAAACGGTCGGTGAACGCAGCCCCCTTTTTTTTTCAATTAAAAATTACAAACTGACTCGATTCGATACGTGTTTCCAAATCACAGATTCCCAATTTCGACACGACGACGTACTCCCCACAGAAGAAGCGGCTGTTTTTCGCTTCTGCCAAAAAAAAAAAAAAAAAAAAATTCCTGTATCGATTCAACATGAGGCGACAAAGAGCCTGTCAATTCCACATACCTGGTACTGGTATGCATTTTTAAATGGAGCTGCGGCGACGTGGAATTCACTGTATCCAAGGCTTTCTTTACCGATGTGGTGATTTGTTCCTTTATTGACTCCATGAACGGTCACGGTCAACAGTTACCGGTCGCCCAGACACCCTACACAAGTGAGACGGAGGGACTTCTGCATCATTTTGGCAGAACACCAGGGCGGAGTGAGTATGAATGGAGCATGTGCAGTTGTTCCTCCTCTCGACACAGCCGGCTCCGACTCGCAACTTTTTATTCAACCTCTGCCATCAGAGTAAGCCTCGTCATTTCGTGGCAGGCACGAAGTTTAAGGGGGGGGTTGGGGGGCCGTGTCGCCCCCCCCCCCCCAAAGATTTTTTTTATTTTTTTTTAAAAACAATCGGTAAACAAGCACAATGGGAGAGTGCAGATTTTATCCTCTTCAATGTAAGTTGTATTTTTTTTTTCTCGATAGAGATGCCCCCCCCCCTTCTACTTCCGCCAAATAAAATACATATTTCTTTTTCTATTTTTTTTTTTTTTAAATAAGCTCTAGAATTTTTTAAATATATATTTAAATATTTTTAAAATAATATATAAAATAGAGCGTTGCTCAGAAAGGTGGGTCTATGATTTTTTTTTTCTTGTTTTTTTTTATATTTTTTTTTTTTTTTTTTTACATCACCAGATATCTATTGACCTCTTTAATGCTTGTTTGTATTATTGAATACTTTAAGGATGTCCTTTTTACCTTATTCACTGCAATATCAATAATTGTCACATGAATACATCAATCCGCAAGAACTTTCCCTCGATCAATTGTTTTCTCTTTTATATTGCTCTCTTATTTTTGGAGCAAAATAAACTCATTATAAACACTCAAATATTCATTTTACCCCATTTTTTTTATTTTATATAAATCCAAACTGGAATTCTGACTGCAGAATTTTATTTATTTATTTATTTTAGTTAACATAGCATATTTGTGAAAGATCGTTTATTTCAAGCAGTGGTTCGTAATTTGTGGTGATTAAACCACTAGTAAGTTGGAGAGACATTTGATTTGGTGATCTAAAGGAGGGGGGGAAGGTAATTGACAAAAAGAAAAAAAGTTAAAATGTTTAGTAAATGAGAACTGTAATAAAGTTTTTTATTCTAATAAATATATTGCGAGGAAGTACTGATTTCGTTGCTGTAATAATGGAAAGGAGAAAAGCCTAAAAAATGCCAAATAGACAAATCTAAAATTATTTTTTTTAAAAAAAAGAACAAAAATTCAATTTATTTCTTTAATAGTTTTTTAGATTATATATATATATTTTTTTTCATTTACTTTAGTAAATTCTTTATTTTTGTATTTCGTTTCTATTTTTACTGGAAATTGGATAAGTGTTTTAATTTCGAGCCATTAATTACATCAAAGTATTGAATGTATTTTGGTAAAAAAATATTTCTAATTTGTCGAACGAATACGTTTACTTTTTCGAGGAATTAAATTGATATACGATTAATCATGATTCCTTGTGATTAACTTACTGATTCATTGAAAAACAATAGTGATAATTTTTTTATTACTGTCTTTGGAGGAATTTTCCATTGATAAAATGAACATATGTTTCATGTTTCTGTGTATGTGTGTATTTTTTCTTTTTTTAATAGTATCGTAATTTAATAAATATCCCGTGGTTTTATGTAAGTTTTACTGCTCATAAATATTGATGAATCAGGGTTTGTAAAGAAACACCCTTTTTATCTGTTACTGCAAAATAAAATAATTTAAAACGGAATAAATGAAGGTTTCTATGTTTATCTAAAAAGCGTTAATCCCTGCTTTCACTTCCTCCCATCGATCAGTCATAGCAATTAGCTTGAAGCGTTTTAGAGGGTGTTTCAGCTTTAAATGTAAAATGCATTTTAGGTTTACAGTATCTTATTCTTTCATACATTATCATTACAAAATTAAAAATAATGATGATAATAAAAAAAAGTTGTGTTAAATGCACAACAATATACAAACTTAGAGATAAAAACAGAAATTTAAAGAAAAAAAAATGTATTTACTTAAATAAATTTAAATGATATTTATTTTGTATGTAAACAATTGCCCTTGAGACTATTAGTAATGTAAATTGACCTTATGAAATTTCATATCCAAGCCAAGAAGAGATACAGAAATCTACATATATATTTGAATTTCCTAAAATTTGTAAATAGCTATTAAATATAGCATTTTAATTTCTTGGTAAAAAAATGTTATAATCAATCTGAGTGGTGTTCTTCATGAATAAATTCATTTCATTTCAGTTATTTATTTGATTTTTTTAATTTTAATTTCCGAAATTTTAAATTGATAAACTGGAAAGCTTGAAGCTCTCCAAATGTATTTTAAAGACAAAAGTCTAAATATATCTGTTAATTTAGCATTACAAAAAAGTAAAATATATTTCAATATTAATTGAAGAAGAGATTTCATGAATTAAACAAAAAATATTTTCCTTGAATTTCATTCTATAATTTTTTTATATATACTACTGTTATTAATTTGGCGGAATGTTTGCTAGTTGTACGTAATTATTTGAAGGGCAAATTATTTGAACCTAATGCACTGTTGTAGAACGCTATTATGACGTAATTTCGAGGTATTATTCTACATCTACAACATCTACAACTTAACATGGCAGAGCAACGAACTGTAATAATAATACGATGGGAAAGTGAGTGGCTGCGGGGTAAAGGGATCTGCTTGTATCAACATCTGATAATCTCTTCAGAAGCCTCAGGCTGTTTTCTTCTGATCCACCAGCACTTGTTTATTTTTTTTATCTTATACCTCACAAAGCAGAGGGTGAGATTTTTGGTGGGTTTTCTTCACAATACTTACAAAAGCCAATACACGCATTTTTTTTTTGTTGTCATATTTGATGTTTTTTTTGTTTTAAATAATCAGCAAATTGTATCAAATTCCATACGGTCTCAAAAAAAGGAAAAAAAAAAACCAACTAATTAAATAAAAAACGATTTAGGTACGAATTAAACAATTGGATGAAGCTGAAAGAGGCATTGTTATAAAGCTTGTACGGAAGCTTTTTCATTGTAGTTTTCCATAATTAAATATTTATTTTAAACAAACTAATATTGTTAATAAAATTTATGCTGTAAACTGGATGTAAAACATAACAGTGATGATATCAGCTTATATTTAAGTTATATACGTTTAAATAATTTCAAAAATAAATAAATAAATAAATAAATAAATAAATAGAGTTTTTTGTTATTATGTAATTTCCTATTTCGTTACATATTTCTAGAGTAAGACCATTAATAATTTGCTGTTTCTAAAATTTCTTCATTGAAAAGTTGTTTGAACTTGATAATAAGTAATCTGTTTCCTTCAACTTGTTTAATTGTTATTATTATGTTTAATCAGTAAATTTGTGCGCGATCAGCATTACTTTCATTATTCGTTTAATCAAATCTTTTCATTCTGATAACGTGAAGTTCTGTTACTAGGGGATGTGTTGTCAACTTATTTAAAAAAAAAAAAAGAGAGAGAGAGAAAGATCGAATAATCTTGTCGGCGTTGGTTCGAACCCGCTTAGACTTGGTCGTTTCTTACAGTACGACTACCTTTTTTGTTTATTGAAAATAAAAATAATTACAAATAGTATTCCAGATTGTGAGCTTGTCACTAATAAAATACTCATTATGTCAATAATAGAGCAGTGTGCGTCTAATATGTAATATTAGTTCATTAGTATCACATTAATAAAACAGCTTAATATTCTCTATAAAAAAAAATGGGACTTTGTGATTTTTTTTTTCTTGTAAATTTAAATAATATACAATTAAAAAAAAAGTACTTTGAATAAGTCATAAATGTAGATTTAATTTAAGAATCTACAAGTTTTCTCCATTACGAAGTGTAAGTCGAAATATTCAATTCAAATTTATTCGTCACTAAGAGATTCTGTAATTAAAAAGATAATGTAATATTGATAGCAGAGGATTAAATTTGTTTCACACCTTTTCGTGGGTGTCATTGAATAGATACTGAGTAATAAGGGATGAAATGGGTGATAATGATAGGACTTACCGAATAGCAATTTTATTATTTAAGGAATACAAAAACGTTTATTATGTACTTCAAATAAGCCTGAAAGTTTGCATTGAGGAATAATGCAGTGTAATTTTGTTTTCTGGGAGACACTTTTTCTGAAATTCTTCCATCTTCGGATAGGCTGCGTCAAGGACGTGTACAGGATTTTATTATGGAGTGGCCAAGCTAGAAAAAAAAAATAAAAATAAAATAAATAAAGGTACTCAAAGTACTTCGAGAGGGAGGGTAAGATTTAATCGAACCAAAATAAAAAAAAAAGATAGAAAAGAGGGTCTATACATTTCGGGAAGGGGATATGGGACAGCCCTCCCCTTATGTACAGAACATCTATGGGCTTTGTAAATCTATGTACAATATTATAATAGCCATTTGGTGTCAAGCTTGATTGCAGCGCTGTTGCTATGTTGTGGCAAGAGTTCAAACTAGTGCTTTCTTATATATGTCAGCATTGATTTCTAGATTTCAGTGACATTCAAACGTAAATTACACAGTTAACTTCCTGTAAACTATACGACGTTGATGCATACATTTGTCCGGCCAAGGTTATATGCCTTTAGAAGACAGCTTATTTTTTTTCCCCCACAGATATTTTGTTTGATTTTAGTACGATTTGGAAGAAATTGTATGAAATTGAGTGGGGGAATTTTTCTATCATATTCTGTAGTCTTGTGTTTTTATTTGTTTTTAAGAAATATTGGGAACCTTGAATAGTCCGTCTAAAAAAAGAGAAAGAGCTGAATTATTCAATAGTGCGAGTACAGGTGGAATGGGGTCACTATGTTTGCAGAGAAGAAACTAACTTTCACTATGGAAATGACCTTATGACAGATTGTATCATCGTATTTCTTTGCACGCCTAATCCCGTCTGGCTGAACCTGTACATCTGACCTATTTGGGATATTTTATACATATTTAAAATGACGAGAAAAAGGAAGAAAATGTACATTTCGAACAATAACGAAGTTAAAATACACATTTAACACAGCAGAAATTGATGTCACAGTCAAATTACGACACAAAATACTGAAATAAAAATAATGTATAATGAAAAAGGCGGTGTTGCCGTGCGGCGGTTATCACGCAAGCTATGTTTACAACGAGACGGCAGATCCGCTGTTTTGTCACCCATTTCAAATATTTTCATCTTCATTGTGTTCCTCGATTTGCTGTATTTTGCAACGAAGATAATTTCTTAACTTAAGATACCCCATGATAAATATAGTATCGAACGTTACTAAACGAAATCATAATAGATTAGATTTGAAAAATTCCTTATGACAGAAAACACTAGAATAAAACTTATTAAAATATACTTTTCGTCAAAATCTGCCGTTCCGTTCAAGAGAATCAAGAGAAGTTAACAATAAGTTCGGAAAAACTTAAACACTACTTATCTTAAAATTTTATTTCTTAAATCTCTTTATTTTATTTATTTATTAAAACGAAAAGCCTATATACTCATCGTGGGAATCACAGTGAAGCCTCCAAACCTTAAAAGAACAATAATTATTTGAAAAAAAATAATTTTTTTTTTTTAGTATACCTATTAGTCGTGTGTGTATGAAATTTTTCAATCGATTTTAAACATTTTGATAAGATTATAACAGAGACATGTGGTAAATTTCAGGTTAAATTTCAGTTTCTCTTCTCTTGTCGTTTTTGCTTCTCATTCTGTAGGCATCGCTTGCTCGACAGCTCCAGCGCCATGCGGCCATTTGCAAAAACACTGACAGCTCGCGACAGCAAAACAGCACCGTACCGACTGTCATCCGAAGAATTAGGGTTCCCTAACGAACAGACAATGTTAATGTTAAGAAAGCGAGTTAATATTGCATTGTCATACAGTTCTGAGCTATGTTTAAAGTTTTAAGTCTCTAGCTCATCGGGAAGTTAGTTTAAAATCAATTGCAAAGTTTGTACCGAACAAACAGACAGATAAGAAAGCGAGCTAATAAAAACGTTTTAATAATATTTCTATTATACTTTCTACTGAATACAAATAGTACAATTTTCTTTTTTTATTTTCTGAAAAAAAAAAAATGACTTAAAAGTCGCATTACTTATTGAAGTTGTTGAAATCGGCTAGTTTTAATCGTTTAACAAATCAGGTAAAAGGATTAATATTGACTGTTTAAAACAATGAGATACTTTACAAATACGATAGAAATCCATTGTTTATTCTCTAGTGTTTTTCAACGGAAATTTTTGTTATCTTCTCGTGCTACTAATATCTCGACGAAAACCCATTTAGAAAAATATTACAAATATAAAAGTTATATCGTCTCTGATCCTCAAATATGTATATCAAGTTTCAAGAAGATCCACCAGGAGGTTTAAGAGCTGTTAAAGAGACACCCCGTAATATTTGATTGGTCTGAGAAGCCTCATTTCCTATTGAAAAATAAGCTACAAAGAATTATCCTAGAAAGCTGAAAATCTAATGTTAAATTAAAAAATTTCAATTTCAATTTAAGACATTTGAAATAACATTTATTTATTTATTTATTTATTTATTTATTTATTTATAGCGAAGCGAAGTGAACCCATTCTCCATTCACACCGAAATCAGCATTTGCTCGAATTTTGTGATCACTTTTACTCAAAAACTACAATAAGTAGGAGGATGAAATTTTACACACACACCTAAAATTGTATGCAAATGTACAGAATCACAATTTCAATACTTAAAACGACCTCTAGAGGGCGAAACGCTCATTTTTAAACTGCGCATGCTCACTACGCTTCGTACAAATTGATACACAGTGGCGCACCCAGCAGAGAGGGCTAAGGATGTTGTAGAGAATTCATTCATATGTAGGCCTATTTAAAAATATATAAACTGCGTGAAAGATCACTTACAAAAATAATAAGATACAGACACATCAATGCTTTAATAAAGGATTCTTCTCGTTCTTTGTTTCTTTTTTTTTTTTTTTTGTGTTTGGTGGTGTGGGGGGAGGGGTTTTAGATCCCTCAGCCCTCCCTCTGGGTTGCACCACTACAATTTTTGGTCTGACCTATGTTGCAATGCCACGTGCTAAAACACGTGAACCAAGGTTTAGCATCTGAAGTATCATACACATTTAAAAAATTCGCATATGTTAATGTGTCGAAGACGTGAAGATGAACGTATAAGAAACTCACATTCATGTACTTGTGGTTTAATTTTTTTTTTTTATTTTTTTTTTATTAGAATTCGAAATTTTGAATTTTTTTTTTTTATAGTTTTGAATGCCTTAATTCATTTGATAAATTACATTAAATTTGAAATCTTTTACACACTTAAAACGCTCGGGTCCAATCAAAGCCCGGCTATTTGCTAGTTTACTTATTCATTTTCGCAGTTCGGTAAGAGTTGAAGATGGAAAATTCCTTGATAAGTTTAATATGGAATAGAAAAGCAATTATTATTGTGCATTTCGTAATTAACATTGTTTTACAAGCTTTTTTTTTTTTTTTTGAACTTCTGCTATTTCAACACAACAGGTTATACAAAATAAAAACAATTAAACTCTCACTGTCCACGAGACAATCAAGCCTCGCGCTTCATAATGAAAATTAAGTAGATTTGACAACCTAACTCTAAGATTTAAACCATTACCAAAATTTGAAAATTCGAATATTTACATTCGACAGTTTTATACTTTACAAAATTGAGAAATCCTTTGTCTTGCATTATTTTCAACAATGATTCTTGAAAGAATTAAAGCCCTATTTTTCTACTGTCGGTTGTATTTTCTGTATTTAGATATAAAACTGCCAAATATATGAATTAAGTTTATATGAAAAACACAATAATATATTTTTAAAATCTACTAAATCGTTTGGTTCTGAAGGAGAAGTGGGACATGATACTGGATAGATCCTTTTTTTGAGATATTTTCCTACTCCGGAGTGAGGTTTGCATTTATTAATTACAGTCGGACCTCTATTTAACGAAGTCGCTGAATCCCGAAAAAAAGTTCGTTATATGGAAAATTCGTTAAATAGAGATTCACCTTTTGAAATTACTTGAAGCTACATAAAACAGATTTAAAATACATAAACAATAAATATTATTAAAAAAAGGAATGATTTTAATGACATAAAGCATACAAATTACCACATGCGAACTTAAATTTTACTATTAAAGTCTGTTAATTTCGTCTGTTTTTTTTTTTGAAAAAGTGTTTTCGCTCATAGTATATCTCGCATCTTAATGCACCAAAAACCCCTTCAGTATTTTCTTTAAATTGTAATTCGCGTCGGATTGTTTCAAATGATCATACGAAGGTTTTTTGATTTCTGCATCATGATCATTTCCATTTTCATCATCTTCATCGCAATTCATTGCTATATTGTTTTTTATTTTTCACTGTCCAACATATCCGATTCAGTTAGTGTTTCCGAGGTCTCAACTTCAAAATCAAGTGAAAGATAATCATCAATCAGCACATCATCGTCAATTTCTTCTTTTTCCATCAGCTGTATCCACATTTCTTTCATTTCCTCTAAGGGAATATTAATAATAAAAACATTTCAAGGAGAAAAGAAATAATAGATACCACGAATAAGTTCGTTAAATAGAAAATGCACTTCGCTATTTGGAGGTTATTTTACGAAGAAATTAGCAAAATGTTCTTGGTTCCAGAGAAAAGTTCGTAAAATAGAGGTCCGACTGTAATTACATTAAGGTTTGCGCAAATATAACAACTTGCGCTAACCTTAATGTAATTAATATACATCTTCTGAAGAAGGCCCGAGGCACCGGACCGAAATATCAGCAAATCTCACCCCGGAGTGGGAAAATCCCACAAACAAGGATTTATACTCTATTAAATCTTATATATTTGTGGTTATTTTGATTGTAATGAAAGAGTATTACGTTTCTTTTCCAGTTTCGTAATGAAGTCCTTTTTAGAAGATTAATTAATTGATTCATACGAACAATTTTAAGCCAAATTAATCGTAGTGCTCTTAATTAACGAGGGCTTCTTGAATTGCAGTGACAGTTTAAGCTGCTGTAGACATCTAATCCGTTACGCTCTATTATTTGGACGTTTTTACGTCATCACACGCCGTCTAGTCGTGGTTCACAGCAAAAGTGGACTGAAGTCCAGGAGATGAGTTTTGGAAGAAAAAATAATGTTAATGACTGTTTGAACTGTTTTCGGGATTCCCTTCTCAATCCTCGACTACATGAATGTGAAATAAGTAAGCAAATCTAAAATAACTTTTCTTTTAGTGAGGCTCTTCAAATCAGTTTAATCTGTGTGTGTGTGTGCCCAAGATGCATGTCCCGCCCTCCTCCCAAAACACACACACACCGCTCGATGAATCTTTTTGAATGTTGGCGTGTACTTTTACTACTTAAAACTCAGTTAACACTGAAGAAAAGAGAAGAAAAAATAATAATGTGCTTTGGTCCTTGACCCGCCATATTGTCTTTGCTGGGTTTGAAACTTTTACATAATAATAATAATAATAATAAATGTATTTCTCATTATTTTTGATGAATTAATATTGAAATTTGCAACCAATGACATTTCGAAATCTCAAATTAAATTAATTCGTTTGTGTTTGTTATTTTGGTAATTGTCGTGTTAGAAAAGGAATGTGAACTTAAAAACCCGAAACGGTATGTTTCTTTTGAATAATACTTAATTATGTTCTTCATTTAAATTCAGTGCATGTCTCAAAGTATTCCAATGAATGACTTTGTTTTTTCATTATTTTCTTTTCTTCGGACAGTCGCGCTAATGTATGATAAGTATTTTAATATTGAAAATAATATTTATATATCGCTGTGTAGAGGTTAAATTGATTTTAATACTCGCATAGTAGCTATTATAGCAGTTTTTTTTTTAGTTTTGTTAGATCATGTAATTGAGAACGGTTTTCTACAAAATTATATAAAAATTTTCTGTTTATAGGATTTACAACTGTTTTTAAGCTTAGAGTAATAGCGTCTTCATTAGTGTTTTATTACGTAATCGTCCAATTTTTTTGGGTCGCTTGACGCATGCGCCTGACTTTCATCATGGAATATTTCATCAGTAGTTCATTGTATTGTAGATGCAAATCAAGAAGACATCTTAATTAAAAGCTACCATGAATACATAGTAAATGTGGTGGAACTGAGAGGCACGATGGAATGAATACTTCAAATTTTTAAAACCATGTCACTATTAAGCTTAAAAACATCCCGGAACTTGCCAATCCGAACATGATCTTCCACCTACAAAAAAAGAATGAAAAACGTCATTAATAATTCGTGCGAAGGAAAAGAAGTAAAGACAAAATTATGGAAAGTAGAATTAAGTCAACAAATCACGCCTTGGAATTCATATTTCTAAGTTTTGGAAAAAAAAAAATGAAGCCGTACGAAAACCATAAACCATAAAGGTATTAGACATTACTGCCATTAAATTTTTATTTTTATTTATTTATTTATTTATTTATTTATTTATTTATTTATTTATTTATTT
>JAFIDM010073628.1:0-15855 GCA_023159025.1 Thereuonema tuberculata | reverse complement strand
GTCGGAGATGGCAGGTACCTCACAAAGTGCGTCAGTCTCGTCGGAGACACCGGTTTTGGAAAAATATCAGCCTTCAGAAAGAAAGAGGGAGAGAAAGCGACCGAGGAAAGCAGTGACAGAGGACAGATATGTGGGTTCCACGAAGGTTTCAGCTCTCAAAGAGGATTCACTTGAGAAGACCCAAGAAGAGGAAAAGGCAGACGAAACCCATCAACAAGAATTTGCGACAACAAACAGCATTACGATCGAAGAGAAAGAAAGAAGAACAACTGTGATTTCTGTCTTCAAAGGGATATCCAAGAAGAAAGATGCCTTCACTCAAACAGTCGACGCCCGATTCATCCTCGACTGCTGCAAGGAGACCCAAGAAAAGAAGAAAAAGCAACATGAAGTAAAATTTAATCAGTGGGTGTCGTTCCTCAATAAACCCAAGCAACAACCGTGCCCCGACAAGTCGCAGGAGAAGATTGAAAGACTGAAGAACGCACTGCTCCGGAAGAATCGCGAGATGGTCAAGCTAGAGGAACAATACAAGACAGTGATGAACGACTACGAGGCCCTTTTGAAAAGGAAGACCGCCTCCGGGGAAGGAACGAGTGCCGCAAAGGGAGACTCGAAGGCCGGTCAGGACTGCTGTACGAAGTTGCAGCACGACGTGAAGAACATGAAGGAGATGCTGTCGCGAGACAACGAGACTTTGGAGAGGCTGAGAAAGCAGCACAGAGAAACGCTGGCCAATCTGGACGAGTACAGGGCGAAGCTGAGCGACTCGGAGTCGGACTATCGGAACCTGAAGTGCAAGTACCGGAACATTGTGGAAGATTATAACGTCCTGAAGGAGGAGTACAGGAACGTGCGAGACTGTTCCAAATGCACGAAGTGCAACTCGTGCTGCAGAGCGGCAGGAGGAAGTGATAAAGTTTCAAAGTTTTGAATTGGTTTAACTTTACTCGTAAAATTAAAGTTGAGTGTTCAGATACTGTAGACACAATGTTATTTAGAAAGATTTTGGATTATATTAAATAGGAAAAGCACAATGTAAAGGTAATTTTAAAATCATTTTTTTCCCTCCTTATTTTGAGCTGTCTGGCTTGACTGTTTTAATGTACGATAATGTCAAAGTCAAGCAAGTTAAGTTAAATTTTAAGTTAATTCCGCAGTATCTTCAGCAGCCAGATGTCAGGTTTTGCTTGAAATTATGTAATTGAATTGTTTGATCAAAACTATTGCTGCGATTTTAAAGTTCTTTTTGTAGTACTTAATTTTTTTTATTTATTTATTTATTTATTTATTTTTTAATTGCCCTTGGAAAATTCCATTGGCAGTTACAGAACATCTGTAGAATAGTTAGTTAATTTGTTGAAGCAAGTAAAGTAAAAAGAAATATCTCATCAGTTTTTAAAATATTTATACAGTATTTACTGCGTATTTTTAATATTTTTTAAGGCATTAATAGCTTATTTATTATTTATTTTTTTTTTGGAACAGAAGTTGTTGCTGAAGATTAAGTTAAGTGTTTCTGTATTTTGAATCATTATTGCATCTAAATCATTGGTTTTAAGCTTTTGTGGCCTCCCCTTCCCCCTTCTTAGCGATTTAAAAAAGTATTGTCACCTTTCCATCATAACCAAAATTTAAAAAATACTACTAAAAATAATAGTCTTAATTACCGAAATCTTTATTCCCCTTCCCTTCGAAATTTTATCGCGCCCCTAAGCTTGAGAACCAGTGATCTAAAGCAAGTCTTTTTAAAGAACAAAGTAATGTATCCAATTATATAATCGTCTTTCCTGATTTTATATAATCATCTTTTTGTGATTGTCTGTTACTTTAAAATATATATACATATTGTTTGTAAAGTATTAATGAAATTAATCCAAATTGAAACCTTTTTTTCTAAAAATTAAAATTTATTTCTAAACAATAAAAAAATAAATAATTCCATTCATAAAATATATAATTAATTTATATTACATAAATAGAAAAATATATTGAAAATATCCAAGAAATAAAAATAAATATAATTTCATTCCCATTTTATATAGTTATTATTTTCTTTTCACCCTTTTGAACCATCACATTCTTTTTTATGAAATCTTTTAATTTTAACATATTACAACCGTAATATTCATCATCTTTATTTAAAGAAAATGTTTTTTTAATTCAATTAAAGTACAAGTCATTTGGTAAATATTAATAAATTATAATAACATGATTCATAACTACAAATATTAAAACATTGGCACTTACATCTCCTTAATATATAGGGCAATATTTCAGTTGTTAATGGGTCCGAATCTTTATCAAGCCATTCAAAATATGAATCGAAAATACCACAGGAATATATATAACAATAAGATAAAATCATTACCTTGACATTCAACCCATTACAAATCGAAGTAATGTAAGTAATTACATTAAATGGGTTTAAGGATATGTGTCATCTGTTTTAAGAAATAAAAATCATTTTGAGGTAATTCTATGAATGCCAAAATACTTAATAGGATTCTTCATTATTATTTTCCTAATAAAGTTTTCAAGTTTTCTCTTTTTTTCTCCCCGAATCTTCTAGATCATTTTCGACAGAGCAATAATTTTTTGAAAGCGAATTTGTGGATGCTTTTAACAGAAGGTTTAACACCATATCAGGAGAATGTCCCTGATTACACACATCGTTTACCAGAAACAAGTCATTATCATTAACAAATTTTGTTGTTAAGTGAATCGCTATATTTGATAAGGCTATTAATTGCTGTAACTTTTGTAATCCTCCCATGGCTAGAAGTGGGTCAGGGCACGCCTATGGTCCATGGGTCACCTTTTAACCTCGAATCTCCACATCTAAACGAATCCCTCAAATGGAAACGCCGCAGTACTTAATAAAAAACCCTTATTCTATAATTGTTGTAGCGGAACTTAGTTTTTTTTTTCTTTCGATTCTATCTTATTCAGAAATTATAACTGGTAAATTATGTGGTAATTAATAATCATTCATTTATCAGTTTTTGCATAACCACACAAATCGTAGCTATTTGAATCAAGCAGACATTCTGTAGAAACTACTCAACCTGTACAGAAACTTAGGTACTAAGTCTTTCTGGATTCGTTTCTGTATAGATGGTCAAAAGTCTTTCTGGAAAAGTCTACGACGATCATCAGCTTAACAAACAGGAAGTGGAGATCGAAAGATAATCCGACCTCCGCTTACCTTAATCTACAGGTAATGGTTGATCAACATCACAAGAAGATTAGGTAATCCTTATGACCTTAACGGCTGCTACAGCTTTATCTGCAAAGTTTGGGTTAAAACATTTAATTTTCAAATTCAATTATAATGACTTGTTTCATTATTTTTTTATATATAAATTTGAAGCAGCAAAATATGTTTTTAAATTACCATTTTTATATTTAGTCAATTAAATAGGGAAATATATAATTTAGAAAATTTCAAAAATATTAAACAAATAAAAGATCAGTTAATATCCGATCTAATTGATGAAAAAATAATTCTTAATCTAACTTAACTACATTAATTTTTAAGTATTCATAGTAAACTATCAGCACCTGTACCACAGTATTCTTAACATAAGTATACCTAATAGGACTGGTAAACATTAAAAAATACATATATATATATATAATATTCTTGCACATCGAAAAGCTAATTTTTTTAAATGTGTTGTAAGAAAACATTACTGTATAAACTTCAAGTTATATTATTATTTTTAAATAGTATCAAATAGAAATCTTTCCTTTCTCTTAAAAATAAACCTTATTTTTGACCACTGAAGATGATTTTAATTCAGCTACAACCACCTACATGGCGCTCGTTAATCTGGAGGTAAAGAAAATTATTGGTAACAAGCGACATCTAGAGGGGCAGTGACTAAACTAAGAACTATTTGTCATTGAAGGAAGCAGTGATACGTAAGAGCATTCGCTTTTTATAGTAGGTGAGAGAGAATTAAACTACAGTTAATTTAACATCATCGTTAGGATATTAAATCCGGTAATTGTGGAATTCCTAAATACAAAGTATGGAAAACTAGCTTTATTTTGTATTATTTTTAGAAATTTAGGTGGCACTCTTGCCGAAGCATCCTTATAAAATAAGAAAAATGGCGAAGAAGTTGCAAATTAAGACTTGTTTCACAGCCAATGAAAAAGCGAACCAAACATGTCCGACCACGAACACTATCGAAAACCTGAAATCCCTCTGCCGGTTCATAAAAATAAAACAACTTGGAAATATCATCTCCTATTAGTCCAAATAATAGTTGAAGGTTTAACCTAATATTTCTTGCTGTAATTTCACTTGTTGTACTAATAAATTAATATTTTAAAAATTTTTTTGATGAGAATGCAACGATCTCAATTCTGACTACTACTGATTTTTTAAAAAAAAAATAAACTGGAAGATAAAAAGGATCATCGAAGAATATGCCCTAAAGTTGTTTTTTTTTAAACAAACCCAATGAAGAAATCTGCCCATTTGAAGTCTTCAGAGTTGATTTAGAAATTCCCTATAGACTTACTCATATGAATGTGACGCTATCTGTTGATAAATTATCACCTTACAACAACTGTTTCATTTCCTTCTAAGCTGCACTTCGGAGGATTTTTATGAGCCGGCAGAGGGATTTGAGGTTTTCGATATTGTTCATGATGGGAAATGTTTCGTTTGCTTTTTCGTTAGCTATGAAACATACTTTATTTTTCCGAAACGAAAAATAGGTTGTTATTTTTTCTTTTTGTATTTCCAAACGAACATCCTGGAAAGGGTCGTACCTCACTTAACCTAATCGAATATTAATTAAAAGGAAATAGTTTATTTTTAAAGTTTTATTTCCAAAGTAAAAATCCTGGAAGAATCTTTCGAATTTGCCGCCAGGTGGGTTATCCTAAAGACGCTAGTAAAACTTGCTTTGAAAATCTGCATCCGCGAAATACTTCCAACTAAATCTCGAATTTTCTTAAAAACTACGAAAACAAAATCAAAGTTTTCCATCGATTACATATGTACTACGTATTTCGAATCGATTGGTTCCAAAAGAAAAATGAAAATTCGTCTTAATTTCCCTGGTTCTGTTCTACACAACAGCCGTGAGGTGAATTTAGACAAGTGATAGGACAACAGTTAATTCGTGAATAACCTTGTATGTTAATCGCATGTTTCCTCGGCAAAGATACAACTTTCTCCGGATTTACCAAAAAAGGTATGTTGGAAATTAATACTCCGGAATAACCATAAGTTAAACATAAAAAGGACAAAATATTTTACCGCTGTTCTTAGATTAGTTTATTTAGAAGTACTGACATAATAAATCAAGTATCGGCGATGTTCATTAGGCCTAGAAACACAGTGCCAAAATTTGAAATGAATTATAGGAAACCCAGATAAAATAGTACTTCAAAAATAGTCAGAAATATTATTGGAAGAAAGAGATCCTGACATACTGAAATGTGAGGTGGAATTGCTATTAAGGAGCTAAAAAGTGGGAAAATGGAGGGTGTAGATGAGATTCCTGGAGAAATGTTGAAACAGCTGGATGAATATGGAATTAATGAGATTTTGGGGCTTTGCAACCTCATTTATAAAATGGGCGAATGGCCTAGAGATTTCACTAAAAGTTTTCTAATACCTATTGGGAAAAACTAGTCACCCTACTAAATGTAGTGACTGTAGAACAATTAGTATAATCTCGCATACCTGTAAGGTGATGTTAAATATTATTAAACGATGTCTATACAACAAGGTGGAATACTATCTAGGAGAGGACCAATTTGGTTTTAGAAAGAACAGAAGAACAAGAGATGCAATTGGAGTGATGAGAACAATCTGTGAAAGACATATCGAAGTAAATAGAGAAGTTTTTATTTGTTTCATTGATCTGAAAAAAGCCTTTGATATGGTGAAATGGGATAAACTGATGGAAGTACTGAAAAAGATAGGTGTGGATTGGCGAGATCCTAGATTAATTGCGGAACTATACATGAATCAAGCAGCAATAATTGAGACAAAAGGGGGAAGCAAAAAGGAATGTATAATTGGAAGTGGAGTGCGACAGGGTTGCTGCTTATCCCCGGTCCTATTCAATATCTTTTCGGAAGAAATGATAAAGGAAGCTTTTGATTGTGAAGAGGATACGGGTATCAGTATTGGAGGAAGAAGAATAAAAAGCGATAGATTCGCGGATGATTTGGCTATATTAGCCGAGAGTGAGGAAGATTTGGAACTCTTGCTGAAAAGATTTGGAGAAGCTTGTCATAAATTTGGAATGGAGGTTAACACCAAGAAAACAAAAGTGCTACGACTTGCTAGAAATGCTGAAAAAAGTATATATTAAATTGAATGGAGAAAAGGTGGAACAGGTTAAGCAATACAAATATTTGGGAAGTATCATCCAGGATAAATGCAACATAGATATTAAAGATAGAATTCATAAGGGAAAATTCGCATTTTATAATAGATAAAAACCTGCTCACAAATAATATGGATATTGATTTAAGAAAAAGACTTATAAAATGCTACATTTGGAGTATATCCTGGTATGGTTCATAAACTTGGACTCTGAGAAAGAGAGATGCTGAGATGCTGGAAGCATTTGGAATGTTGCTATGGAGGAGGATGGAGAAAATTAAATGGACAGACAAGATGACTAATGTTGAAGTTCTGGAAAAAATAGGGGAAGAGGGAAGTTTATTGAAGAGTATTAGAAGAAGAAAAAAGAACTGGATTGGTCATGTGCTGAGAGGTGAAAATCTCATGAAGAAAGTATTGGAGGGGAAGATTGAAGGAAAGAGACCAAGAGGAAGAAAGAGAAAAATGTTCCTGGATGACCTAATCACTACAAATGGATATCAAGGCCTGAAGGAGGAGGCAAGAGATAGAATGACTTGGAGAAAGAGACATTGCTGACCTTATTTGCTGCTTGCCATTGGACCTGTCTACGACAGAACACTGATGATGATAGGAAACCCATTAATATTTATTTAGAATATAAGGTTTATATTCTTCATATTACTTTTGTAATATCTGATCGATCTTACATATTACTTTTGTAAATGATCGTTTATAGATCGTTAAAGATGTGTTTGATTCAAAAAAGTGGCGGTAATTTTTTATTTTTGTTTTGTGGTGATTTCCACCTTTCGTGGGATAACCTCGAATCAGATCGCAACTTCCACTGATGAACTGTGTTAATATTTACGAATTTTGAATTGAAGGGAAAAAGATTCTGTAAAATATATATGGAAATATTTTTTCACAAGTATTATGAAAATAAAGTAACACCGTTTACTATTTTATTTTTTAAGATTTAATGTGCAGTAATTGTGTAAAGCTAAAAATGTAAAGCTACGAGCCTGAGAAGTCGATAAAATGATTTTCTATAACAGTGCTTCCCAACCGTTTTTGAAAGCCGAATATTCCCTTTTTCAAAAAAAAAGTAAAAAAAAAAAGATTTACAAATGGTCTGAGCAAATTATCCAATCTAAAAATAAAAAAGAGGACTTTTTTCGCCAACCTCTTAGACAGCATCAGGAACCCCTTGGGAAGTCATCGATCTTAAATGGGAAATGGTGCTCCATATTCATTAAAACGTGATGAAATGAGTGTTTGCAGACAATTCTAGTTTTAAATAAAAGCAGTATATTTACAATACAGCAACTGATCAAAATAAAGTAATAAGAATCAATTTTCATTTGACCTGTCCATCGAACAGACTGTCATAATATTATTATTAGGACTTGTAATTTTGGATTTCAGTTTCACTTGATTCACACGTATCCAAATTGCAATTAGATTTCGTTTTCATTAAAGGAAAGGAGATACTAAATACGAGAACTATTGTTATTAATTTTACAGGGTAATTCGCTTTTGATATTGATTTCCTCTTCTGTACAATGAGTTAAGTGAATTTATATACTTAGCAGTGAAGTCTACGTGTTATTGCCTCATCTTGTAATACAGTACGACTTATTCTTGTCTTAAAGCGATGTGCTGAACGATAAAACAACTTCATAAAACAGAAAAGAACAGACCCTGACCGTTTAAGAGATCCAATCTCACGCACTCCGTAACTTTTATCTTGCTTTACGATTTTAAGATATAGGTGTGAAATTGTGTTAGTACTGTCTCTTCTTACGTGTGGCAGAAATCATTATTTGCTCTTATTTAACATACTTTGGAGTAACGACACAAGTTTATTATTTTATTCACATTGGGTTGAATTTCCCAGACACGAAGTAGTGACTCACAACCTAAAAATAATCTGCTTATCTTATGCTTTCTCTGGCAATCAAATGAATGAAAAAAGGCGTGTTCTGGTAGAACCACAGCTTGCTCTAATCCACTTTACGTATTGCTATATTATCTCCGGCCACTAATACTGAGAAGATAATAGTGAATTGCCACTTCTTACTTTGACAGCGTCGTGGAGACGCGGAGAAATTTAATAACTTTATAATTTAAAATGGGAAAATGTAATGTATTTGTAAATATTTATAAGATTCTGCTTTATTAGTCATTTGTAGCTTTGCTTTGCTATTACAAATGTTTAGTTAGTGTATATATATATAGTGTTTTTGAATGAATACGTTAAGAAAATATTTTTGGTATTGTGTGATTTATTATTATTGTTTTGCTTCAAGAACTAACTTTATTTGCTTTTTATCAAATGGATACAGAAGTGTCTTGAGAAATGTCGTGTTTCCTAAATTACAAGGATTTATTTAAAATATTTGAGTAATACTTATATGTATATAAAATGTATATAAAAAATAAGCATAGATAGCACAGTTTTAACGTGCAGGAATTGTCACATGAAAAAGTGGAAATAAAGGATGTACATTGGATTTGCTTTCACGCCTTGAGCTATCATCGACGGGAATCTGGGACATCTGTTTCGTCCTTGTTAGATCTCATCAGAAAGCGCGAAAGATTGTGGATCCCGCTGCCGGAAGTGAGATCCCACAAAAGCAAACAATAACAAATTACAGTAACCAATACAGATTGAAAAACATTAGCCTACTATCTGCTTGGCACAGAAGGCATTTAATTATAAGAAACAAAAGATTCCCGTCGATGATAGCTCAAGGCGTGGAAAAAAAACTAATGTGTATTCTTTTCTCTTCCCTTTCATTTCCCTGTCCAGAATTCGGGACAGTTCATTTTTTTTCTCAAAGACCTTTTGCATGAACGGAAATGTGTTAAGTGAAAATTGTGTCTTAATACAACTTTGTTTATCTATGATCTCAGGCTGTGCAGAGACTACACGTCAAGGAGTTGGATCTTTGCGATATGGAGAACAAGTACAGTGATCACATTCTTACAGACGAACCCGACCACGGAGGATCAAAACTTTTTTAATGCACTTGAGGAAGAACCATATCAACGTTGATGGTTTGAAACGTAGTGATAATTTTTAATTTTTAGATTGTCTTAATTGTAATGTGTTTTAATAGTTGATTATTTAATTTTATAATACAAGCACGTTAAAAGATTTTATCAAGAATGTATCTAATTGATTTTGTTTTACACTCCGTCGATACGAAGTATATGTTTGGATTCAATTGAATATCTTTAAATATTTTTTTTTTAATTGTCATTTCCTTAATGGTTCTTTTTTTTAATGAAGTTTATTTCTGCTGTAAAATAAAACTGTGCCAAAATCTTTGTTTTGATAATAATATTATGTTGCCAGTATATCGACCTAATCTTTATATACCTTGTTTTGCTGAGTGTAGCAGTGTAGTTCTGATGAAGATATCTATAAATATTCAGTAGACCTATATGTTCATTTTGTTTTTCCCATAAAATTTGACATCACACGGTAGACTAAAAGATACTATCAGATTTGCATAACTTATTAGGGAACGGGAAGGGGAAGGGGCCGGTCAAGTAGGTAAAGAAGGGCGGGGTGGAGGAAGTTGTACCAGCTTTTTCTTTTTCTTTTTGAGTTTTGTCTGTAGGGTATATTGGCGGATGCTGCGTATATTGGCGGACCGGGTAGATGAACATGTTAGGGCCGTCGCCGGGAATGATACCGCTTACGCCACGGTTCGGCACCTTAACAAGACCGCACACCGCATAGACTTCTCCAACATCGTTGTTCTTGGTAGTTCCGAGAACCTTTTTCTGAGGAAGTGCATGGAATCCGTGTTTATCTCCACCATACAGGGCTGCTATAATAATGCCATCTCCATACGCAGCATCCGCCAATATACCCTACAGACAAAACTCAAAAAGAAAAAGAAAAAGCTGGTACAACTTCCTCCACCCCGCCCTTCTTTACCTACTTGAACCGACCCTTCCCCTTCCCGTTCCCTCCTTTTACATGTTCCCAATCCTCTTCCCCTCTAAACCACCCGTTCCTCCGTTTCTTGCAAAAAAATTTTATTTTTTTTCAATTATTTTTTTATTTTTATTTTAATTTGCCTTCTTTCCGCTTTCTCCCTATTATCGTTCCTTCTTTTAGTTTACCCGTTGTTTGTAAACTTTCCCATGTGCTCCGTTCTCTTGCCATCCAGGTTCATTTAATTTCCACCAGCGGGCACCACCCGGACGTCAGTCCTTCCTGATTCATCCTCCAGTTCACCAATGGACACTCCAACGGACACTCGCACAATTGTGCTTACTTTTAACTCCTCCACACTGCCTACGAGTGTTACCGCTGGCTATTTACGCTGTCCTGTGCGTCCGTATATTCCGAACCCTTTACGCTGTTTTAAATGCCAGCGTTATTGTCATGGCTCCGCAGCTTGTCGTGGCAAGTCCATCTGCCCTAAGTGTGGTGAGCCATCCCATGAGCCTACACAGTGCACTTCACCTCTCCAGTGTGTCAATTGTTCCGGCGACCATCCTTCATATTCCCGATCTTGTCCTCGCTGGAAAGAGGAGAAAGAGATCCAGGCCATCAGAGTGAAACATTCTCTTTCTTATCCCGAGGCCCGGAAGATGCTTCCTGCTGTGCCAGCCCAAAAGACTTTTTCTTCTGTGGTACAATCCAAACAGACGACTTCGATCGCCTGACAAACAGACATCACTTGTCCTCCTCATGAGTTTTTTTCTTCAATATTTCAAACTATTGCTACTTGCACACCACGAGGTCCTTCGCCAGCTACACAATCTATCTCACAATCCACCATTTTGTCTTTACCGATATCTTCACGTCCTTCTATTACCCCAGCAGCTCCAAAATTCACACGGAAGCGGCAGTCAGTTTCTCCACATCAATCCCTGTTACGCACACGTTCACGCTCGCCTTCTCGTGGACGTCGGAGACATTCCTCTCCCCGTCGATCTTCTGATGACGATATAAATGACCCCTTAGCATCTCCTGTTTTTCCGGCACTACCATCTGCTCCACCTTGATTTTTTCGTTGATTTTTTTTCATTGATTGTTTTCACCTTTTCTTTTTTTAACTTCAATTATGGTTTCTTTGTCATGGAATTGTAGAGGCCTTCGCTCCAACTTAAATGATGTTAAAGCTTTAGTTCACACACATCACCCTGTATGTCTGTGTCTGCAGGAAACTTTTCTTACGGGAAACGACACTTTTTCTTTTCATGGTTATTCCATGCTGAGTAAACAGCGGACTGATAGAAGCGGTGGAGGAGTTTGTCTCCTTATTCGAAATGACATTCCTTCTTCCCCTGTTCCACTTACGACTTCTCTGGAAGCTGTTGCTGCTCGCCTTTCAACACGCCGCCTTTTTACTATCTGTAGCTTGTACCTTTCCCCCACAGCGGCTGTTTCGCCTACAGAGATTGATAATCTTCTTGATCAATTATCGACTCCGTTTCTCTTAGTTGGTGACTTCAATGCTCACTCTCCGGTATGGGGGTTCTTCCTTCGAGGAACTATTATTGAAGATCTTTTAGTTCGGCGCAATCTTTGTATTTTTAATACAGGTGCAGCGACTCATTTCACATCGTCGCCAATATCGTTTTCTGCTATAGATTTAGCAATCGGTTCGGCTTCGCTCTTCCCCCATTTCTCATGGGATGTTATTGATGATCCTGGTGGCAGTGATCATTTCCCAATCATTCTCCAAGAACTACCTCGTTCTGCTGTTTCATCATCCTGTCGTCCTCGCTGGAAATTTGACTCTACTGATTGGATAACTTTTACTACCCGCTGTATGGAAGCCATTGATCTTTCAGCTACCATTGATCAAATTATTGACGAGGTCACGCATACCATTATTGGTGCTGCAGAAGCAATAATTCCACAAACATCTGGACGATTCCCACTGCATCCTAAACCTTGGTGGACTCCTGATTGTACTTATGCACAGAAACTTAAACAAAAAGCCTGGAACATTTTCCGACGTTATCCCACTTCTGCCAATCTTTTGTCCTTTAAGCGTGCCCGCGCTTCAGCTAGTCGTATCCGTCGGGCTAGTCGGAAGGAGTCATGGCAACGCTTTATATCATCAATAACATGTACACTGTCTTCAAAGATCCTCCGGGATAAAATTCGGAAGATGCATGGCAAATATGTATCTCACTCTTTGCACATTCTCAAAGAAGATGGAAAAGAAATTGCTAACATCTCTGATCAAGCTGAAGCACTTGGACGGGCTTTTGCGCGGAATTCCAGCCCAGCTTTGTTATCTTCCACTTTTCAACAAATTAAAGATCGTACTGAAGCTATTCCATTAAACTTCTCTTCTTCCAACAGAGAACTATACAATCTCCCTTTTAGTATCCAGGAGTTATTGTTTGCTTTAGGTAATAGCAAAAATACCGCATGCGGCCCTGATGGACTTCTTTATGTGATGTTACGTCATTTATCTTTTTCTTCGTTGAATATTCTTCTTTCTATATTTAATAAAATCTGGTTAGAACACCTCTTTCCTGATTGTTGGCGTCGAGCCATCATTATACCTTTCGTTAAACCTGGTAAAGATGTGAGTGATCCAAATAATTATCGGCCCATAGCACTCACCAGCTGCTTATGCAAGACACTTGAACGCATGGTAAATCGCCGACTTCAATGGTTTCTTGAAGTTAATCAGCATCTAGCTCCCACACAGTGTGGATTCCGACAACATCGTTCTACGATTGACCATCTTGTCCGTTTGGAAGATACTATTCGCACTGTCTTTGTTAATCGAGAACACCTCGTCTCCATCTTCTTTGACTTGGAGAAGGCCTATGATCGCACAAGGAAATTTGGTATTTTGCAAGATCTTTATAGTTATGGCCTTCGTGGCCACAAGCCTATTTTCATTTGCAATTTTCTTGCAAATCGAACTTTTCAAGTTCGTCTGGGATCTACGCTGTCCACCGTTTATCCTCAAGAACTAGGAGTCCCTCAGGGTTGTGTTTTGAGTGTTACCCTTTTTTCTGTAAAGATCAACGGCATCATCTCTGCTTTGCCTCCTTTTATCCACCATTCTTTGTATGTTTATGACTTACAGATTTCCTGCCGTTCTGTAAATTTACGTCTGATTGAAAGACAACTTCAGTTAGCTTTGAATCAGTTGCAGGCATGGACTATTTCTAATGGTTTTAATTTCTCCCAATCCAAAACTGTCTCTGTCCATTTCACTCGTCGTCAGAGAATTTTTCCTGATCCCCAGCTGACTCTTGGTGGTGTTCCACTTCCATGTCATTCTCAACATAAATTTTTAGGCCTGATTTTTGACAGGAAATTGACTTTTAAGGATCACATCCTTGATTTCCGGAAGCATTGTATTTTAAAATTACATTGTATCAAAGCGCTTTCACATTCCACTTGGGGTGGTGATCGTCTGGCTTTGTTGTGCATTTACCGTGCTCTTATTCGATCCAAACTAGATTATGGCTGCATTGTATATGGCTCTGCACGGCCATCTGTACTTCGAACACTTGATCCTGTTCACAATCAGGCCCTTCGTTTCTGTCTCGGTGCTTTCTGTACTTCACCGATTCCCAGTCTGTATGCAGAGGCTCTGGAACCATCCCTGCACTTTCGTAGACAAGCCAGGTCACTGCAATATGTCGCACGGATTTCTTCACTTCCACATAACCCTGCTCATCAATGTGTCTGTCGTCCCCGTCAACGACGACTTTTTACCAATCGTCCTTCCATTATCCCACCGTTTGGACATCGGGTGACGACTTGGCTTAGTACACTACATCTCACTGACCTTAACATTGCCACTTTATCTGCTTTACCATCAGCACACTGGAACTATCACCTCCCAACCTGTGATTTTTCGCTTCGTAATTTTGCAAAAATCAATACGTCCTCCACAGTCTTTCAGAATCTGCATCGGGACCATTTGTTCCGTCATTCTGACTTCAACATTTTTTACACCGATGGATCTAAAGGCGCATGTTATGTTGGAGCCGCCTTTTATACTGCGACTTTCAGTAATCTTCCTTCTGAGGTTTCGGTGTTCTCTGCTGAGCTTTATGCCATTTTCCTAGCCTTAAAGTATGCATTTCAGGAAAAGTTTCCCAGAACTCTTATCTATAGTGACTCTGAGAGTGCTCTGCAGGCACTGTGCAGTCACACAGTGAAGGTTCACCCTTTTGTTTTGTCCATTTTAGATTTCTTACAACGTTTTCAACATTGCCCAATCATTTTATGCTGGATCCCAGGCCACGTCGATATTGTTGGCAATGACCACGCTGATTCTCTCGCCAAGTCTGCTGCTGGTCTCCCACTGCGACGGATCTCCACTCCTCCCTCTGACATCAATGCTCTTATACGTACTCGTCTCCGATCTGCCTGTCAACACGAATGGGATGATCTTCACGGCAATAAACTTCGTCTTGTCAGTCCTTTATTATCCTCTCCTACCTATCGGCTGCTTCCAACTCGCCAGAAGGATGTTCTTCTGGTGCGTCTGAGGATCGGGCATACAAGACTCACACATAGCTATTTACTTCTCAATCGTCCACCTCCCCTGTGTTCTACGTGCAACGTTATTTTAACTATTCATCATATTTTAATTGACTGTCCTGCTTTTAATCAACATCGTCATAAGTGCTTTTATCCCCTTTTTAAATTTCACGTTCCTTTTCATATTTCCTTGCTTTTGAATGATAATGAGCTGTTACCCATTTCCGCAGTTATCCGCTTCATTTCTCAATGTGGCCTTGCCTCTCTTTTATAATTAACAGTTATTTCCTTGTTTTTGTCCATTTTATCTTGATTTAATTTGATTATTTTGCTTTTCCAATGTTCTCAATTTTACCTTTCTTGGCGCAGCTTAGCCACTGCTGCTTTTGCGCCATTAAAATACCAACATACAACAACAACAACAACAGCTATATCGTCTTAGCTTTTGCGAACGTTCTTTTCATTTTCATCTTGTATATATTAATGTCGAGAGACGCTATTTAGGTCAAATAAATTGATCTATAGCAGTATCATAAAAAGCTCCAGATCAAGGATAATTTCGCGTTTATTAATTTTCAACACAGAACACATTTCCCACAAATATCTAATTTCCAATTAAGTAAATACAGAAATAGACTACTATAACATCCAGTATAAACTTTAATTGTTTACTAATAATTATTAGTTATCAAACTGTAAATATAATTTTTAAGGTTTAAATGCAAGAAGAATTTACATCTAGCATACCACACTCAAACAAAATTCACGCATTATGTCCAGAGTACACATACATGAGTGCCACAGCACTATCAGGGCGAAGCTTTGTTCAGTCACTATGTTGGAATATGCCGAGAGTCCACTCTCACTGTCAACATTTGTTGTGGAAAACCACACTGCCTGCAGGAACTTTTCAGTCCAAGTTCTTCAACCAAAACTCCCAAAACCTGAGCAACAACGTCATCTTCTTCTGTACTACCTGCAGCTTTCTTCACTTGGGTTTCAAGAGTGTAATACC
>JAFIDM010073627.1:0-18221 GCA_023159025.1 Thereuonema tuberculata | reverse complement strand
ATAAATGGTTGGACCCTTTAGCCTACCCTAAAGCTAGTGTAGTTCCCGCTCCCACCGCGAGGAGGTAGGGTCCATCTTTATCGTGAAAGGGTCGTGGAAAATTACAAGATTTATTTTTGATATAAATGTCAATTTTGTTTTAATACTAAACAAATATAAAGTTGTTTAGTTATATTCTGTAATTCGATTCGAATAAGGAATTACTGGAATCAACTGATTCTATTTTCTGAAACTAGGGATTAAATGGAGAGATTCATCTGCGCATGACTACTAAATTTCCTAGTCAGCTTATCTGGATAATCATGCATTAAAGATGAATTTGAGGCTAGAGGCTTAGGTAGATACGCCAGTGTTTATTAAAGAAAACAGTGGCCTACCTACTTAAACATCTTTAATATTTGTGGGTTCTTATCAACGAAGCCTAAATTTATCTTTATGTTTTTCACTTTTTTTTTTCTTTTTTTGTCAAAATGTATATTTAAATTCATTATTGAAAATATATTATTTGATACTAATTCCAACTAATCTCGTTATCTTTTCAAAACTTCCAACAGAAATTTTAGTTAGACTGGATATTACTATTACAATTAGATTCATATTCCTTACTCTGTGATTTTGAAAATGCTACTTTCGTTCTAAATTCGTTGTATTCGCTGTATCCGTTGTATTCATTGTATTCGATGTTATGACACTGGTATAAACTTCATTTAAAATATCTTATTTATAATCAACGTACATAGAAAATATCCAAAACTTTTTTTTAAATGAAAATGAGGTTTATTAAGCCTCAAATTTATCTTTAAAGTAGTTCTAGTAGAGTGTGATTTCCAATTATTTTGCTTAATTGTTAAATATTGTCTTCAACACATAAAGCAGTAAATTTTAATAAAGATTAATGACTTTGGACGGTGGTTGTTTCGATGCTTGAGCTTGGCAGGCATTTCAAAGCCTCTCAACCTCTGCCCAAAAAAACGGTATTTTGTTATTGTGAAATCGAACAAAAAAAAAAGTTCTTCACTTAATTTGTTGAACGCAGGCTCTCACGAAATAAAGACATTAAAAGATCAAAAGCATAACTATAAAAATGGGCGTTTCGCTTGTTACATTTGCCATTCTTCAAGGCTTTTTCGTCTGTCAATGATTTTCAAAGCATGGTACTTGGCAAAACAAGATGTCAGAGATTTCTGATTGACAGACTGCATTTGTGACGCCATAATCAATAGTTAAGGGACATTTAGATGTGGATCTTAGTAAATATAGGTTTAGCCGTGATTAGGAATATATTCGTTTTTAGATATTTATCGAATAAAAACCCAATGGCTTAAAGATTATTGGTGATGTTGGCGTCATCATGTAGCATTGTTTGCAGAGTATTATTATAAGAAGCTGAATGTCAGATGGTACGAATTATGATCCTATTGTCTTAATTTCCACAACACGCGTAAATTTGCAAATTTAAAATTTTTATGATCATCTTGTCGTATGCAATTATTACCTCTTTTCATGCCTATTTCAATACTTTATGGTAGAAATGTGAATTTCTAAATGATTGTGTTTACATTTATTAAATTTATTATTTATTTTTTTTAGTTTTCCTGGCCTGGAATTCGGAAGTTATTTCTTTTATTTGTTTTGGATTACTTACTTTTACTTAAAGTATGTAGATTGTTTTTTTTTTTCATCGATCTAAATATGTTTTCGTTGTAAATATCATCTGCTCTATCGCTCTGTTTGTGGTTGGTGCGGAACCCTTACAATCGGATTGTGTTGTAGCCTAATCGGATTTTCGATATTCAATATTACAAACCTGTTACTTTTAAATAGAATTATTAATATATTGATTTTTTTTCACAACCTATATTTTATATTCATTGCATTATTTATAGGCTGTCTTAAAAGTAAGAAAGATTAAAAAAAAAAAAGAAGTTAAACGTGATCAATATAGTGTTGTTGATATAGAATGTACTTATTTGGAACACTATTTTTCGAAGGATAGAAGTGAATAATATTGTTCAAAATGTTTCCAGTGATAAGGAAAAAGGTATCTATTGTGAATGTTGCTTTCATGAATTAATAAACCTCATTTTAGGAACTCCCCTCCATGGTGTCTCTACCTTGACGTGGTGGATGGGGCTTGCGAGCACCAATGCCGGCGGTAGCGTAGCTACTGGCAGGGACACCCAAGCCGGACAGGTCGAAGGGTAGGTGCCAGACAAAGCGAGACATCCTGGTCTTCCAGGTTGGGGATTTTCACGTAGGGCCAGCAACCCAACTGATAGAAAATTTACTACAGCTATGAAACTGAAAGTCAATCGAAACGGACAGTCATTACGGAAACGATCTTGGCATGGTAAACGGACAGTGAATTTTGGATGTTGGAATGTACAGGGAATCTCTACTAAAATAGATCTGTTGCCGGAAGAATTGAAGAGATATAACATGGACTTGGTGGTGTTAACTGAAACTAAGAAAAAGGGGAAAGGAGAAGAGCAGATGGGTGAATTTCTACATATTTGGAGTGGTGTACCGAAGAGTTCAAGAGCGAAGATGGGAGTCTCATTTGCTGTAAATAAAAATCTCAAGAACATGACTGGATGGGAATGTATAAATGAGAGATTGAGAGTATTACACACAATAATGTTTGCTAGGGAAATATCATTTGTTGGAACATATGCCCCAACAAACGATGCAAATGAAACTATGAAAGACCAGTATTGGGATTTATTGAAAGAGACAATAGAAAAAATACCACATAGAAAGGAACTATTTATTTTAGGAGACTTAAATGCCAGAATAGGGAATGGAAAAATTCAAAATGTCATGGATATATATGGCGAAAATGAAAAGAATGAAAATGGTGAAAGACTTATAGAGATGTGCGAACAGATGAACTTAAGGATTGGAAATTCATTCTTCCAACACAAGAAGATACATAAATATGCATGGAGACAGGAGACCAAAAATCTAAGATCAATTATTGATTATATCATTGGAAGACAGAAAAGTACAATACAAATACAGGATATAGGGGCATATAGAGGGGCAGAATGTGGAACGGACCATTATTTGGTCAGAGCAAAATGTATCTTTCCATGGAAGAAGAAGAAACAGTTAAAAGAAGAATTACAAAATAGTGGGGACTCATTACAACAAGAAAATTACAATATTGATCTGCTACAGGATGAAAGCATTAGAACATTTTATCAACATAGAATGGATAGAGAATTGGACGGAGACTTTGGACAAACAGCAGAGGAGATATATAACTACATAAAAAAACAAAACAAAAAAAATCGCTTTTGAAGCTTTGGGTAACAGGGAGAAAAATAACAAAATGAGCTGGTTACCAATAAGAAAGACCAAAAAGAAAGCTGAAAGAAAAAGAGAAGGGTATCTAAAATGGCTACAGTCTAAGAGAGAAGAACATCATAGGGAGTATAGGGAAATAAAAAATAATTTGAAATATGAAATAAGGAAAATTAAGAATGAAAGATGGGAGAGGAAATGTGCAGAGATAAATGCCCAGATTGGATTTAGTAAATCGAGGGAAGCATGGAACGTCATCAAGGAAATGAGAAAAGAAGAAAATCACAGAATTAATTTAAATCTGATCAAAATGGAGGAATGGGTCAAGTACTATTCTCAGCTATTACAAGAACATAGACAACATTTTATAGAACAAGAGTATTGCTGCGATAATATAGAATTATGTATATCAGAAGACGAAGTGAGAAAAGAACTGGTAAATGGGAAGAACAGAAAAAGCACCTGGACCTGGTGGGATCAATTTGGAATTAATCAAATACGGAGGAAGAAAAATTGTTAAATTAATCACTAGACTATTAAATGCCATAATACAAGAAAGAAATGTACCAAAAGAAATGAGTAAAGGTTTCATTATATCAATACATAAAAAAGGAGACAAAAAACAATGCTTAAATTATAGAGGAATATGTGTTACTAACCCATTAATGAAAATCTTGGGAAGAATAGAGAGAAATAGACTGGAAGAGGAATTTATAACATCTGAAGAACAATGCGGTTTTACAACAGGGAAGTCAGGAATAGATTATCTTTTTACAATCAGACAACTATTGCAGAAAAGCCAGGAAAAAATGAAAGATATTCATTTGATATTTATAGATCTAGAAAAAGCGTATGATAGCATTCCGAGAAAGCTTCTGTGGAGTGCAATGGAAACTGCTAATATAAGTAAGCCAATCATTAATTTAGTGAAACTTAAGTACAAAGCCAATATGTGTCAAATTAAGATGGGATCCAGAGTTTCTAAAGAATTCAAAACAAGCAAAGGGCTTTTGCAGGGATGTTGCATGTCACCCACCCTATTCAAAATATACTTGAATGTTGCGTTAAGGGACTGGAAAAGGAAATGTGAAAAAATGGGTTTAAAGCTGAATGAGAACAAATACTTATTTAGCTTACTATTTGCGGATGATCAAGTGGTAATTGCACAAGATGATGATGATGTGGAGTATATGATGAGGAAACTGTTGGACGCATATACAGAATGGGGTATGAACATCAATTTTGGAAAAACAGAATATTTAACATCAGGCTTTAAGAAAGATCTGATAATAGAAGGAAAGGTAATAAAAAATGTATCTAATTTCAAATATTTGGGATCAGAACTGCAAGAACAGGGAGGAACAGAAATGGAAATTGGTAGAAGGATAGCAACTACAAGAAGAGCAATATTAGCAATAAATTCTATACTGTGAAGCAGAGATATAATAAATAGCACCAAAAAATTAATCTTTAATACAGTTATTGAAAGCATTTTACTTTAGGGGGAAGAAACGTGGACAGTGAGTAAGGTAAATGAAAAAAAAATGTTAGCAACTGAAATGGATTAATGGAGAAGATCGGCCAGAAAATCGAGATTGGAGAGAAAAACGAATATCGAGATAAGAAATCAGTTAAATATCAGAACAGACATTATAAAAAAGATAGATGAGAGAAGACTAAGATGGTTCGGACACGTGACAAGAATGGGAGACAACAGATTACCTAAGGCACTGATGGACTGGCAACCAGAAGGTAGAAACAGAAGGGGAAGACCGAAAAAGCGTTGGAGAGATAACTTGAGGGAAAACCTGGAAAGATATGGACTGACAGCAGCGGATGCAGAGGAGAGAAACAAATGGCGAGACATTATGAGGACGACTTTCAGTTGAGGAAAACCTCAGAAATGGGGAAAATCCTTTAAAGGAGAAGATCTTAGGAACTGAATTTTCAATATTTGTAGACTGTTTTTTTTGCTCTTGAAAGGTTACTTTTCGAAAATAAGAAATTTTCTTTAAAATTTGTAGTCTATTCTTCACTTTAATTTTGTTCGCACTTATTCTCGAATAACTTGAAATCAGTATTTAAATATATCACAGTATTTAAATATTACTGATTTTTATATATCAGTATTTAAATATGTATCGTACTTTATTATGTTAAGTTTAGAGAAATCCAACAGTTCTTTCTAATAAGAAACGAAATAGAGAAAATAACCTTGTAACACCAATGGAATTATTTTCAAATTCCAGATAATAAGGGAACGCCGTCTGAATGTGAAAACAATCTTTTTTTTTTATCCTGAGGCAGTTGTTGAAGGTTTGATCAGTGATACCGAAGTAATCTTATTTGAAAATCAGATTGAACCTGATTTAAGCTTTATTTTGGCAGAATTAACCGGAAGCAATGAACCTAATTTAAGCTAGTTAAAGATGTCAATCAGAATTGATTTTCCATTTGTTGGTTAAGACAAAGTTCCCACCAACCTAAAACTCTTTTCTTCCATTTTGGAGGATTTGATGTTGGCGTCTTTTGCTTCCGTTTAATCCTTACCACGAATGCAAATCGTCGTTTTGCACATCTCGCAACACGGTCCAATTGAAAGGAGCGTTTCCGCCGAATATTCAACGTCAGTGATGATAAAACCTTATCGGAGACGCTATATTTCATCGGGGAATTTTTCGACGGCGACATATACACAACGAGCTTCCGCCCTCCCCCTGCAACAATCCCCTTCCGAACTGGATTATGTTAAACAGAGCAGCCGGGGGCAAAGTAGAAGATTTATAATGATACTCCACCAACAAAAAAGTAAATAATAATCATAATAAACCAGAACATCGAGATTGGAGAGAAAAACGAATATCGAGATAAGAAATCAGTTAAATATCAGAACAGACATTATAGAAAAGATAGATGAGAGAAGACTAAGATGGTTCGGACACGTGACAAGAATGGGAGACAACAGATTACCTAGGGCACTGATGGACTGGCAACCAGGCCGTACGGTAAGGGAGAGGGTGAAAGAACATACGACGGCATATGAAAATAAAAAAGAAAATATATCAGAGTGGGCTAAACATTGTTTACACAAAGGTCACTGCCCGGACCCTGTCGTTTACAATGTTTTCAATGTTAAAGATGAGAAAAAAAGATATAAATTAGAATCCTGTTTAATAAATAGTTGTGTCTGCATTAATAGAGATAAATCTCTGAAGGTAAATGATGTCTCCTTAAGTTTGTTCAAAAAATCCTTGATTAAAAACAAAAAACTTAAAGAATTTTTAACATTTAAGTGAAATATTTATAAAAGAATGTACATGTCTGTTCAATTTAGATGTGATATTAATTCATATTGTATTAACAATAGTATTTATTTATAATATGATGCGATTGTTAATTTTGTAATATGATTTGCTTGTTACATTCACTTTGTTAATATGATTTGTAATATGATTTGTTTGTTACAAATTACTTTGTTATAATGATTTGTGTTCGTAAGAAGAGAAAGGTTTTCTCTTGCTTATTTTTATATTTTTATATTATGTTTTGTATTTAATGAAGAATCCTGAAGAAGTCCTCTAATTCAGGACGAAATATAGAATGCTGAGAAAAAGAAATGTAAGATTTGTTGAGTCAATTTTTATATATATGATGATAAGAAGAAATACGTAAGTTGTAATGCATAATAAAGCGGGTTTTGAAAGTGTTCCAATTCGGCAGGAACATCAAATGTCGTAGCACCTTTCACCTTCTCAACTGGAAAAAGTTAAAGATTGAACCTTTAAACAGATCAGACAGAGCGATAAAATCGTAATAGCATTTTATTGTAAATAGAATAAATGTGAAGATCCTTAGCAAAGTTGCTTGATGATACAACAGAGATCGAACGATGCAGGCATTTCAATCAGGCAGATTTTCTTTTCTTTCGATAAAAAACAAAAACTATTACAGTTATTGATACATCTGGGCATATCTCTACGATCATATTTCTCCAAATTCTCCACTGTTACTGAAAGAAATGAGAAGAAGCCAGCAGAACTCCTCTACTGTAGATGTAACTTATCTAAATTATTATTTTTATATCCACCAATAGGATCATACCAAGATACGAATGTCATTCAAGTAAAGTCTCAATTTCCAATATTGACACTTAACAGCCATGTAAGAAGCTCTTATTCTGACAACATCGCCCCGAATATCTTCAATCTTGAATGACTTAAAAAAAGACAGACATCCCAATTCGATGCACAAAAATATATGATAACAATAATAATAATTAAAGACTTTTACCAAAAAAAACATGAAAAAGAAATTGATGTTATTCAGGTTGAACAACAGGCTAATTTTTAAATTAAACACAATAAAAAAGAAGTTATAACTTCAGTTCTTCAATAAGTTTTCTTAAGAAATTTCAGCTGTTCACTATTTATAAAATAAAAGGAATGATTAAGATTAAGAAGGACAGAATTGCAATGTTATTATCTGCATGTCTTTTAAGTGATTTAAAAAAATAAACCAAACAAAAGTGTGTCAAATAAAGCTTTGTAGACACTGAATTCCATTAAATACCTAAATAATAAAGTGTATTCGTCAGCATATCAGGAATAACTCAAGTACTATTGCTTTATTAATATTTTTAATCTAAGATTTCTTTTAAATTTTATTATAAGATTTATTTAGTACATCTTTGCCGTAAGAATTTTCCACACTCGTTACGTCATTACAAGAATTAAAATCGATAAATTCCAATTACGTTCAACCACACAAATTCCTTTAAAACTTCTTTTGTATATAGAATTTAAGAATTCGAATAGAAGAGATTCCTCAGCATTTTCTTAGCCATATTCAGTTTGCATATTCTAAAAAAAAAAAAAGAAAAAAGATTCAATGAAAGCACCGAGTATTAAAAAGGAAGAAGAAATATATAAGTTCGTCAGTTTCGCCACAAAGTCCGTTTCATTGAAACATTTCCGTGTCTGAATAAACGTTTGCTCTGACTTTCGTGTCGCGTTCCTCGAATCATTTCTGATGTGCTTTCGGCGAAAGTGACTCGGCGTTCTTCGTGTTTCTAGTCTCTGTTATTAACCCTTACGCGCTGAGAAGTAAATCATACCAGAATGATACATTTTGCTGTGGTGGCAGAATTGTCACCTGCTCGTCCTGGGCTTCGAAGCTTCCGAGCTGAAATGAAATATAAGTCAGTAGTTTTCTGTCTTTATTTTTTTTTCTTTTAAACGTGTCGAAATGTCACTTTGGAGAAATTACTTTTATGTGGGTGGTTGGCTGTTTTCCAGTAAAGATGCCTCTTTTAACAATGTCTCTTTTCTTCTGGATGAGTTCGCGAAACTCCCTTCATTGTTATTCTTGTAAGACTTTCTCTTCAGTCTTTTTATTAACGAATATATTTTGCTAATGAAGAAGTACAACTTCCATATACCCGTAACAAAAGCAGCGAAGTGAGAAGAGCACATCATACACACGAACAGAGAGCTTTACATTAGCATTACTTTTTCAACTATGATAATGTAGCTATTCTGTCATGTTTAATTTGTACTTTCCACATTTCACCGACATTGAATCAAAGAAGGTTAAAACATATAAAGAAAGACAATCCAATGTCTTTTCCAGAAACCTTCAGGAAATTCTAATTAGTTTTTTTTACCTCAAACGTTTAAAGTTGTGATCGTTAAACATAACTAATACGTAGCCAAAACATTGCTTTGGTACCAAGATAATAAAAGATACGACGCTGATAAATAGTACTTTGAAACACCTTCATCGACAAAACAGAGCGCAAGACCCCAGTAAGGAATTAAAACAGCTTAATAGTACTGTTTTATAATATATAGTACTGTTTAATAGTACAGCAATGAATTTGATGTTCGACACAAAACATTTATTTCGAACTTTTTGAAGTTCTAACATTAAAAAAAAAAACTTACATGAAAAAGAAAATGATTATTTATAAAACTTAAAATAAAAGCAAACAAAAAACAACAGAGAACTTCCTACCAACTTTCGGTTTGAGTTTTACTGATTTACAATTTCGTAAATTCATAAATTCTTTGGTCGTATTAATTTAAAATTCTCTGATTATTTTGCGTGATAAGAGTGATTTTAACTAAAATACGATCTAAAATAAAAGTCATATCCGCTATCTCAACTTCGTTAAACAGTCCTGGCATACAAATGACTTTCAGCTTACTGTTTCAGATTGAAGTTTTTAAGAAGAACTGCGCTAACTTTTCCAAGTAAAGAATCTTATTAACTAGATCCCTCGGAGAGTGCTCTTGAGAATATTAGCGTCAAAAAAAATAACTATAATTACGCAAAAAGTTAAAACTGTTTAAGAAAAAGGAACACACATGAACTTTATCTCCAGCTTAATCTTACAACGAAAAATCTACAACAATTGCAACCTCGTGTCTCGTTGCCTCGTATCTTAACAATTCAAAGCTAACAATAATAATTTTTCACAAACAATAGCAACGTTTGCAACACTCCCCCCCTGAAAGTGTATACTTTCAGTAAAGACAATTGGTCAGTCATAACCCACAGTTTATAAGTCTGTAAAGTCACTAGTAAAGTTAGTCACAAATTCTGTCCTTCAAGTTCTAACGGATATAGCAATTGAATAGGACGTTTTACAACCTTACCGTCTGGTAGCAGGACACGGCACGAACGGATGCATCCGTCTCGTCCTTGAAGCACTTCTTTTATGACACATGTCTTCCACAGATGACGTACTGTTCGTCCATCATCGAGGAGGACGAGTTGTCCCACCCGCAGTGGAAGTGTTGCACCAATGTTTCGACGTTCGTAAGCTGTCCGGAGCATCAGCAGATAATCAGTCCGCCAGATCTTCCAAAATCTGTCGATGGTTGCCATGCGAGCCTTCCAAAGTTGTCGTATATTTGGAGAATCGCATAACTTGGGTGACGTCAATTTGGAAGTGGGTGGTGAAACAGTGAGACGTCTCCCGATGAGTAGATGACCCGGAGTGATCACTTCTTTGATGTCTTCTGATACGTAACCAAGAGGGCGGGAATTGAGCACACACTCAACTTCCTCTAATACAGTACGCATCTCTTCAAAAGTCAACATTGCTCGTCCACACGTTATTTTGATTTTGTCCTTTACAGAACGAACCATTCGTTCCCACATGCCGCCCCACCATGGAGCCTTATCCACGATGAATTTCCATTCAATGCGTTTTTCTGTAGCTAACTGCATCATCTTTGTCCAAATATTTAAGTCCTTTGCTTCACGTTTAAAAGTTTTTGCGTTGTCAGACCATATAACACGACATAATCCTCGGCGCGTTATAAAACGACGAAAAGCTAACAAAAAATCATCAGCAGTCATTGATTCTACCAGTTCAAGATGCAACGCTCTAGTAACTGCACAGGTGATTAACAGAAAATACGTTTTCTTCTGTCCTCCCTTACCTTCACGCACAAAAATTGGTCCCGCATAGTACACGCCAATTCCTTCGAACGAGTTAGCTACATTCACTCGATCAGAAGGGAGAGGTGCTTCCACCATTTGTGCTGGTTTCGCACGGCGCCGAACACAAATTTGACATGTCCTTAACACCTTCGATACTGTTCGTCTAGCAGAAGGTATCCAAAAACGTTCACGAAGTTCTATAATCGTCTCGGAAACGCCACCATGAAGTACTCTTGTATGAGCTTCAAGAATGATGAGCCTTGTTGTCCATGCATGACTACTCAAAATAATTGGATGCTTGGTTTCGAATTCTAACATGGAGAAATGAAGTCTTCCGCCCAGACGTATTAATCCATCCTTCGCTAATTGAGGATCAAATCTGTATATTCGTGATGTTCTATCCACTGATCGGCCTTCATATAACGCTTTATATTCGCTTGGAAACATCTGTTTTTGCTCATGGATTAATAAAGTAGTTTCTGCTCGAACAAGTTCTTGAACTGACAAATTTCCATTTAATTGCAAGTTGTTTAGCGCACGACACGCTGCGGAAAAACGAAATATCCAACCAATTACCCGAACAACCTTTTTCCACGCACTGAAACATTCGACGTTCACTATAACTTCCGGAATCGTCGTCACAACATTAATAGTTAAAGCTGTTTCCCTTGCCTCGGTCATATACGACGTTATCATCGATAGTTTCCGGGTTGTCATAACTGCCGGTTACTAACCACTTTGGTCCATGCCAGCAGGATTCATCACTGATTAAAGCTCTGGCTGACAGTCCACGAGTTAATTTATTCGCTGGATCGTCTTCAGTTCGTACGTGAGCCCATTTAGATGTTTCACAGGAGTTCTGAATCTCTCTCACTCTATTTGCCACGAAGGTCTTCCATTTCCTGGCCTCTCCACGAATCCAATGTAAAACAATCATTGAGTCCGTCCAGTATGATACAGGAATTGAAGTAGATAGAGCATTTCTCAATCTTGATACCAAGCGGACGCATATTAAGGCAGCCATGAGTTCAAGTCTTGGAATACTAAGTGATTTAATGGGGGCTACACGGTTCTTACTTGCCACCAACATACTTGTTTTTATGTTGCCTCGTTGTTCCACAATATATATCACAGCACCATACACCTGTTCATGGCGTCACAAAATGCATGAAACTTACGGCTAATGTCATCCTCATTTTTTAGGGAGAAACATCTCGGAACACTTAACATTTGCAAGTCCGATAACTCCAGCATCCACTGATTCTAATCAGTTTTTAATGGAGGTTTCAATTCTTCATCCCACTCATAATTAATTTTCCACAGTTTTTGGAACAAGACCTTCAATCTTACAGTAAACGGTGCAACAATGCCCAGAGGATCAAAAATTCTTGCCATCGCACTAAGAACAATTCGTTTCGTGGGTTGTTTCTCGCTTAGAAAGTCCCTCAGTCCCGTAACATCGAAGTGAAGAGTATCTTCATACTGATGCCACTTCATCCTTAAAACTTTGATAAATTCCTCCTGGGATCTCTCACTGTATTCCTTCTTACCGCATTCTTCGACGATAGCTTTACGCAATCTCTCATCATTTGTGGCCCATTTTCGCAGATTAAATCCTGCTTCTCTTAACAGGAGTTTACCCTCAAGGAAAATACGCCAACCTTCAAAACTGGAAGGAACTGATCGCACTAAATCATCTACATACATGTTTTGAATAATTGACTTGACGAATTCCGGTTCCACCGATTCCACTCGACGCAAATGAAGACGCACTACCACTGCCAGCAGAAACGGTCTACAATTTAATCCAAATAAAACTCTTTTCATTCGATATGTTGTAGGAACCACGGGATCCCCAAACTTCCAGTCCCTTGGCAACCACAAAAATCGAACTGCATCTCGACCATTCGGATCTATCTCTACTTGGAGAAAAGCCTTTTCCATGTCTGCCGTTAATGCCACAGGATGTTGTCGAAATCGGAAAAGCAAGTCCATCACATCCGGGTTTAAGTGAGGCCCGGAATGGAGGCAATCGTTCAATGATGGTCTTCCGGAGGAGGCATCAAATACAATCCGTAATCTCGTTGTGTCATGGTTATGACGGAAAACGGCCTGATGTGGAATATAATACTCAATTTCATTATATCTTTCTGGTTCCATCACTCCTTCTGCATGTTCATTACACAAATATTCCATCATTATCTTATGATACAACGATATCCTTGTCCTCACTAAATCGTCGCACAAGGATATAAAATCTTCTGAGAGCTTCAGCCTTATTTGATCGCAATTCAAATTTATGTTCATTCCACGGAAGTTGCACTTGATAACTGTCCCCAACTTGACGTATCGTGTTGTATGCTGTTTGCTCGACATCATCAGCGTTCTTTACGATCGTTTCATCTTCGGCAATACCTAAACTTTCAAGGCGCCAAAATTTTTCTACCTTTTTTGCAAGTTCACTGTCTGCATCGCCACAATCGGTGTTATTGATGCATACATTGAATGTATTCAAATGGAGACAGTCCACTATAGATGAGTTTCCATCTTCTGGTCCGTGAACGTGCCATCCAAAGATTGTTTCAACTGCTGCAAGACGATCCGTCAAACGAACATTATTGCCGGTCGCAACAGTCCAATACAAATCTCCTCCAATTAAAATGTCGACACCGTCTAAATCACACACTGCGCTAGCACCAGGATCAGCTAATTTCAATCCCCGTTCCTCCATCTAGAATTAATCTGGCACGCACTTGATGTTTTTTACCATCGACCAAAACAACCGCTGATTTCAATAAAACAACATCATCACGAGAGTTCAATACGTGATTTACTATAGCTTGAGCTGGAGAGCAGTCTTCCTTCTTATCTTCCCGCGACTCAACGTTCTCCTTCAGTGTTGGACGAAGTGCAGAATGATGAGAGCCTTGACAGCTTCTACAGGCGGATTTACGCATAGGGCATGACCGTGAATTGTGTCCAGTCCACAGACAATTAAAACATTTACGCAGTTGCTTTAATTTCTCCATTCTTTTACCCAACGATCTAATGTCACAATTAATTAGCAAATGCTTGTCGCTGCCACAAATCAAACATTTACGTACCCGAGGCTTCCTTTCTTTGTTGTTTGCAACCACGTGCAACGCAGACGTAGATGCACTTGCTCTACTTTTTCCACTTTTTGACTCATTAGCAATTGAACCTGTAGCTTCATTCTCCTTACTTGGTACATCTCCCACGTAACAAATACGTTCTCTCACTTCGACTTCTTCTCTCATGAATTCAATGAAATGCTCTACGTTTGTTGCGCCTGACTTCATAGTTTTACGCGCCCATTCAAGCTGTAATTCCTTCGGTAATTTCTTAACTAATGTAGGGACTAACATAGCGCTACATGCTACGACGTCAACTCCTAATGACTTAAGATTTAAGACCTTCACCTCCACCTCGTCGTAATAGCTCCGTAGGCTTATCGTGTCATTTCGAGGAACAGGCAACTGAAGCAGGCCAGCGGTAGTTCCGTCAATAATACGCTCTGTACGTCCAAACCGTTGCTTCAGTCGATCCACTGCTGTCGCATAGCTCTCCTCAGTTATTGGAAGCCCTTCAATACATTTCAAGGCACTATCCGTTACTACACTTCGAAGGTAGTTAAATTTGTCAGTGGCACACAAGTTAGCCTTTTCATGAATTGCTGACGAAAACGCGTTCCAGAAACTGGTCCACTTTAAAATATCTCCATTAAATCTTTGCAGATCGAATTTAGGAAGTCGTATTGATAGTTCTCCATTCCTTGGCGTACTGCTAGAAACAAACCCAGACCCAAGCTGGCTCGGAGATGGACTTCCAGTACAACAATTTGACAGAATACGGTGTAACCTTTCTAACCACACAGCAATGTAATCATTATACTTCATGATTCCTACCATTTCTTCGTCAATTGTTTCTTCATTCAGTTCCAATTCTAATTCAACTTTTTGATTCAAATCATCTAACGTAATCCTTTTCTCTTTTAACTTTTCTATCAAAGCTTTGGCCAGTTCGGCGTCTTTCGTCTCACACACCATCTTCAATTCGCCTTCCATTTTCGTTAGCATTGCTCTAACAGAACCACGCTTCATAATAACCTTCGACGCCATTCCTCCTCAGCACTGCCGGTAATTACACAGAAAGAATAAACAACTTACGTTGTAGCAGTCCACGATGCGACGCAACACACGAACGCAAAGAAAAAGGCTTAACGACGAACCATCGAACGCAATACGACGGCAGCCCTTTCCTCCCGGGTTTTCGGCACCAATAAAGAATCTTATTAACTAGATCCCTCGGAGAGTGCTCTTGAGAATATTAGCGTCAAAAAAAAAATAACTATAATTACGCAAAAAGTTAAAACTGTTTAAGAAAAAGGAACACACATGAACTTTATCTCCAGCTTAATCTTACAACAAAAAATCTACAACAATTGCAACCTCGTGTCTCGTTGCCTCGTATCTTAACAATTCAAAGCTAACAATAATAATTTTTCACAAACAATAGCAACGTTTGCAACACCAAGAAATCAATGTAGAGAAATTAAGGAAAACAGACCCTTATTACTGTGAAATCGAATGAGGTGAATGAGGGTGTTTTGGAACACAATTTACGTATAGTGTGTTTCAGTCCAAAATTTAAATATTCAAAACACTCTCATTTACCTCACCTTTTTTCATTTCAATATGATAATTTTGGTCTCAAACGCTCTCCTTAAGCCCATTGCACATGGATCCGATCGACCGACTTTCGGATCCATGTGAAATAGACTTAATACTGACGTATTTGCTTCAGCAATCACTATTTCAAGGTAGACCACTTAGTTGCATTGTTGTTTGGGAAGCGCTGATCTGCTGCCAGAAATTAAGACTATTTTTTTTTCTTTCAAACCGAAACGATATTATAAAGATACATTATACACACTTTCATGTAAACCGAATCGGAATGTAATAATTTCATCCAAAATTGATAATAAATAATAAGGATTGATTTATGGTTATAAGAATTTGTTGTTTTTTTTTTATTCTCCTTCTGGAGAGAATCACAGAAAATCCTATCCATTAATTAAAATTAATTAGAAAAGGAACTACTACGGAGAAATTGCTATGCTACGAATTCAAACAAAATTTCCAGCTACTCTTAATTCACTTTTAAAGGACGTAAGCAAAATTAACGAAATAATAATCAACATTAAGAAACTGTTATCATAAAAGAGCTATTACCATAATTACATGTTGTACGAAAGATTGAAACAACATGTAAACAAAATTCGCAGGGGGCTTCCATATTTTCCCAATGCAAACGTGTTCCGTTTCATTATCAAATGCAAATAGTTTTGAATAAAAGAGACAAGGTAAATATTGAAACAAGATTCATCGCAAAAGCTTTGTTTGTGGATGCAAGAGGGTCTACAATAAATGAAACGAAGCAACCTTTAATACTTTGCTTTGTTATGTTGGCAATGTTTGTCTTCTTGTCCGAGTTCAAACTTTTCAAACTGATCTGAATGTTCCAGAATTATTAATAAAGGCCAAAATTACGTATTTGTTTTTGCAAGACTGATTCTGATGAGAGAGTGAAATTCAAATCATATTAAAATATCATTGAATATGGAATTGATTTTTTTCAAGATGTAAAACAGAAAGAAAAATAATATCTATCAATTAATTGCAACAAAAAAATTCAAGGAATTTAACTTTAACCCCACAAAAAAAAAAAAAAAGAAGATAAAAACCCAAGAAAAAGAAAAAATTACTATTTAGTGTCAGAGTGACCTCCCTTGCAAACGGCATCCAAAACCCTTACAGTTCAGTTCACGAAAGAAGAACTTTTGATGACGTATTTTCATTACAGATTGATGTTTCCAGGACGTAACAGCACCTTCTATTACTAAAATCCGTAACTGAATCTTATAAACATTACGAAAACATTCTGGTTTTTTTGTATTTTCTACAGTTACGAATACATAATACTAATTAAAAGGGAAAGAATTACAAACGTTCCACACTATTCTCCTTGCTTGGCTACGCAAAGTTTGTCCTTGGTCACGCTTATGCGATCACAAAACGACGCCATCTTGGTCTGACTGCTCGGAGTTAAGTTGATGACGTGATGACTGGTGACGTTTGTTCCAGACAAACTCGTTCGCTACGTAATGACCATATATGGGAAATTAAGGCCTTCTTTTTTGAAAACTACTATAAGAAACATGAGTACTTTTTTTCCCGAACAACAATTACGACTTATTACCAAAAACTACGAATCCTAATCATCGACCATCACTGACAAAGAACTTCAAAAACACAAGTAGAATCTGTACACTTCTCATGCTAAATAGTAAAATTAAGCCAAAAAAAAAAAAAAAACCACTTTTAGATAATTAATGGAGATTTCTACCAACTTCCGAACTACAATTTTCTGAAAAACATTCGTTTTTCAAATTTGAAAATTCCAAAATCTGCAAGTTAAAATTAAATGCTTTAAAATTTTAAAATAAAAACAAGAGATTTGTGTTTGGTTCTTGTAGATAAGGGAATATCACTATCTCATTATGTCACTGATCAGTGACATAATTCTCAAAGGCCTCTATCTTCATGGCGCTTGATCCAATCTTTAGAATGCGCATGCGTATCTAATCTATTCGGTCATAAATTTTGAACTAGCTTTATGACAGAATTCATAAATTATAATAAAATCTTTCGGTCTCTTTAGAAGCTTGATTTCCAACCAATCTTATATCATTCTTAAGAGAATTCCTGGAAAGAAAATTTCTCCATTCTTGGTAAAATTTTCTAGATTCTATTTCACTATTAATCCGTTCTCCCTAATTGTGTGAATTACTATAAAATAATATTCTTCAGGACCTCTGAGGGAGGCTAGTGCTGACGTTATGGGGCTCTGGAATTTTTCGAATCGTCAAGTTATTGTAATTCCATATATTTTAATCTTACTAAAGCTACATTTTTTAAGACAATAGACCAGTGTTTCTCAACTTTTTTTACTCATGGACCTCTTTTACCTTTTTTTTTTTTTTTTGGTGGCCCCCCCCCCCTTAGTAAATGATTATGCTTTATTTTGAATGAAAACTAATTTAATGCAATTAAATTATTCTATAGTTAAATTCCCATCGCACACTGGTAAATAATTAATAATAAACTATTTTAAAATAAGTGTGATTCAATGAGATGCTTGTGTTGATGCTCCTCAGCGAGTTTCTTTATATCTGGTTATATCTGGTTCCATTTTGCCTGTGGACCCCGAAGAATATTACATGGCCCCCAGGGTCCATGTGGATCCCGGTTGAGAACCCCTGCAATAGACTAACGTTTTTTAAAATAAGGTTTCCATTCTTTATTATTAGTCCAGTAACTTTGTCGCCTGAAAGCATGGGGTAGTATGCGTCAAATCCGGTAGTTCTGATTTTTTGCAGACTTGTT
>JAFIDM010073626.1:0-18221 GCA_023159025.1 Thereuonema tuberculata | reverse complement strand
ATAGAAGCCTTATCAATAAAGATCTTGGGGGAGGAAACAAAAGTTGAAATGTTTATAGTTAAATAGAAGCCTTATCAATAAAGATCTTGGGGGAGGAAACAAAAGTTGAAATGTTTATAGTTAAATGTTTCAGGCAATTGAAGTTTGTAAATGATATTTAAAAGTCATTGTGTAAAATGGAGATCAAGCTTCTTACTATGATATAACAGTACATTGGGTAAATACTCAAGATTCCCAGTCATGCGATGAATAGGTGAACTAACAGACCTATTATAAGAAGACACTGAATATTGGAACAGCATATTTTATTATGAGGCTTATTTCTATTTTGGACAAAGAAAGGAAAAACTTCTTGCTTAGTGCAAATTAAAAAAAAAAAAAAATCTAAATATTTTGTCAGTTCTTTTGTTGTAGAATTACGTAACATTGACACCGAGTATAAAGTAAGTGTTATCATTTTTTTTTAAAGTAAATAAATAATATAAAAGATTTTCATTGTCTTTATCTGATCTGTCATAAAATGTTTTGATTCTTAAGTGTGCTGTAAAATTTTCACAAGTTCTTATATGTCTTTCATTTTTATTATAAGGGTTCCTGCGTTATCATCATATTTTTTCTCCCATCATTCCTTAAATATAGAATTACTGACACCAGAATTATTAGAAATAAACTGTAAAAACTGAAACGATAATTAAATAATTTAGTAGCAGTTAGGTATTGAACAAAAGTAAAAATATGAGAAATGTGATTATTTTTATAATACAATATTTTTCTAAGGGATATATTCAAAATCATCAGTAAAATTTATGTTCGTTTTGGACATTTTCTTCAGGGAAAAAAAAATACTGACAGAAAAGATATAACATCATTTTTCAGAATACGATTGGCTTTCAACAAATACAATTTTGCAAATATAATCAGACGACGACGACAACAACAACATTTCTTCACCCAATATTTCGATTTTTTTATTAAAAAATCTTTATCAAGGGATATTTCTTTCTGACATTCTAACTTATTCACGTTTTGTTCACGTTTAAGTATGTTTTCATTTTATTTCTTTTTAACTTGTTGTTGATCGTTTTTTAGAAGGAGAAAGATAGTTTTCTCTTCTGTATGTTGTAAGTATCCCTTGATACAGATTTTTGATTAAAAAATCGAAATATTGGCTGAAGAAATGTTGTTACTGCCCGATGATTATATTTGAAGAATATATTTTGACAAATTGAAGAAATACAATTTTTGAATATAATTGATTTTCTATATTATGGCATTTCTGTATGTCAGTCTGACTTAAATACTATCAGTGTAACTGAGCAAAAAAAACATTTAAAAACAATAAATTCTGCTGGCTGGAATGTATTGTCCATTGTCATTTAGCATTTTTTTTTTTCCTACAAAAACTAATTGTATATTAGCAACATACTTTCACAAAAATATTAATGTGATTAGTTCTACCATTCATTTTATTTATTTCTTTGAAAGCTAAGTAAGTGCAAGTTAATATGGATTAAAATGATTCAAGTCAAATGGAGTTTAACTGCAGATTTCACTTTGACGGTTATAAATTAGTATATATAATAATTTTCCCAACTATACAATAAAATACTGATCTAATATTGTTATCCAAAGTAATTGAACTATAACGGAATAGCTTTCTCAGTATATATATAAAAGATTTTTATGCATATATATATATATATATATATATTTTTTTTTCATGTACAATATAAAAGTATTTTATGTCAAGTTTTTTTTACATTTCTTTGAAAACACAACCTAATGTTCCAGAAACTAAATGTATAGTTGTTAAGCCGTAATCTACTGGATTATTATTATTATTATTATCTTGATCTTTAATACTTCTTATTAATTCCCATTCTGTCAACATGAAAAAAAAAATTAATCTAATCGTGTTTGGTTCGGAACTTTGTTTTCTTGAAGAATCCATCAGCAAGACTTTTATATCTTACAATGATAAATTGAGAAAAACCTTTCAACTGTAGTGTTTTTCATACAGGCACCTGTATAAGATGGAAATAAATAGAGCCAAAAGGAAACTTTTTGGCATTTCCAAATCTGCACATCTTGGATTAAAAATGCATTTTGTTTAAGCCATGAATTTCCGTCTTACACAGGCTCCATTTTTGTTGGTTTTCATTGTTCTAATTTATGAAACTACTGACCACTGTGTTATTAATGAAACAAGTTACAATCTGAAGGTTTTTTTTTTTCCTTTCCCCCATGATTTTTATCTTCCATACGATGAATAGCCATTGTTCATTGGGCCTCGCAAGTCATTGTTCATTGGGCCTCGCATGTCGTTGTTCATTGGGCCTCGCATGTCATTCTCCATAATCCCTGCAAGTCTATTAAGAGCAGCCTCACTCTGGCCCCCCAGTTCCTGGGCCCTCTGCTGTATGGCTTGCACTTCTTGAGAATGCAGCTTGCTTCGGGCTCGTCGCATTCTTCTGTCCTGCAATTTTATGTTAAGATCGGAATGCATCCGAGCTTTATTCACATCTTTTTCATAATTCATCTTCCTCATGGATTCTTCGTATTCAAGTTTTAATGATTCCAATTTGCCTAAAAAGGAAAAGAAATACTTATTGGGAAAATACTTGCTGTATCACAAAGCAAAAATTACATTTTTAAAACGTTGTGGTATGAAATTAATGCCTCAAACACTTCTGCATTTTAATTTCTTCACTGATTGGCTGTGATAATAAGGAACTATCTTTTGCAACTATCTCAAATTTTTTAAAGCAAATTACCCAACAATTCTGAATATTGCCCCCTGTCGGTTTGGATTAGCTCAAAAGATTTGAGACTCCTGTAGGTTAAGAAGGGTAAAAAAAAATCCTTATTTACTGAATGGTTTCACAGTAAAAAACAGTGGTGAAATGACTGAGGAATTAATTTCAGTAAAAACATAGAAGGCGTCGGAAAGGTTTTTAATTTGGAAAATAAGTTTACTTACAAAGCTAACCAAGTTAATTCACCTTGCTTAATGTATAGTAGATGTTAAGATGACCAGAACATGCACAGTTTTTCAAAAACAGTAAAATAGTCGCTACATACTGTCCACATATGAAGTCCACATATTTTGGCAACACGTAGTGACTATAAACTCTTTGTAAGTTTGTTTTTGGAAAACTGTGCATATTCTGGTCATCTTAGCATTTATTAACCAAGTTGAATTAATAACTTTATATGCAAGAAATTTCTTAGTGAATTTAGTCAGCTTAACTCTATTGAATTGCTCTGAAATATCTTGACTCAAAAGCAGTTTTTTTTTTTTTTTTTTTTTTTTTCCTGAGTAAAAATTAGTTAAGCAATTAAAAGAAAAATTTCATCTCTGTACTATAAGGCAAGCAAAGCATGTATCGAAAAATTCTGTCTTTTTTACTGAAAAACCTTTTTATTTAAAGTAGTTGTCAATGTTTCTTTGGCCCTTTACAGTCGGTTTCTCCAAATTCTATTAGAATTAGCCAAGGCTTCCTTTTCTAGAAAAAAAAGGTACAGGGACTCTTTTATCGTTTTAGCATACTCGTAGTCACTTTTCAGAGATAACTATGTGCACAAAGCTACTAAATTATATAAACAGTTGCTATAGAAATACTAAAAGATTTTAGTAGACTAACCCTCTTATAAAATCGTATCGTATTATGTTACTGTCAGAAAAAGGCACCAAAACGCTGTTCCTGTGCGTTCTGGCTAAAAAAAAGCCCCGGTATTAGTTACTGCCACAACTTAATTGGGTTTAGATGAACTTAATCTCGGATCTAACTTATGACTATTTGGAGAAACCAGATGTAAAAGATAAAAAAAAAAAGTGCCAGTGTCCTTAATTTCACTATGAAGCGGTGAATCAAGGATATCACTGTAATGAAATAATTAATAATATATACATTTTTATAAATTGTTCTTTGTATATTAATGAGACAAACCACTGATTATCTAGATTATCATAATTTATGATTTCAGTTTATTTCTGTTTTGAAAGAAAAATAGTCTGTTTGATCTGGGTACTTAATCTGTGTTTGTTACAGAGGCAATTGCATGTTCTTATCAAATTTAATATGGAAATGACCTAATCTATCAAATGATCCTCGGTTCTTCTTTCCCAAGACCAGTGTTATCTCAAAAACTGTTATAGGCCTGGAAATTATTATTTTTAAAATTCTTCAAATTTAGCATCGGCAAAAAAAAAAAAAATCTGCTTAGTTAAACTATTTAAGGTTCTTCAGCATGTCAAAATTAAATAAGAAGAAAAAAAAATTATGAATCATCTATTTGTTATGATTTTATTTGTTTTATGTATATATAAGCTTGTAAACCAAACTTCCTTCATTAAAAAAAAAATTCTAAATTTTTAATTTCTTAAATGATACTGGGTTGCCCAAAAAGTTCATTCAGTAAGTAAAAATAAAAGACATTTTTCAGTTTCACCTATTTTATTGAATAATGTCTTCAATGGTTTGTTCCACTATCTTCTGCCATCTTTCAGGCAACTTCATAATTCCATCTTCCCACAACTTCTTATCTTTTTGAGCAAAGAACTATTCGAGGTGTCTTTTGCAGTCTTCCAGGAATTGAATTTTGTCCATTAAGAGAATTTTGTAAAGACCGAAATGAATGGAAATCCCAAGGTGCAATGTCAGGTGAGTATGGCAGATGGTCAGAACTTCCTAGCCAAGCTGTAACAGTTTTTGCCTGGTCATCAAAGAAACATGCAAGGTCTCGCGTATTTATTGTCTTCCATCTTCAATACTGTACAAAATTCACTAATTTTGATCAGTTTTTGTTTTAAATGAATGCTGATATGACAGCTGTCACAATACAATCTAACAAAATGGTGTCGAATGACGTTAAAAGACACCTAAGCGCTACTAGAGCCAACATACATAAAAAAAACAAAAAATGAACAAACTTTTTGGTCCACCCAATACTTTTATTATTATGATATCCATAAGCTATCAGTTTTTTATCTATGATTTTTCACATTTGTTCTTTACGCAAAGCTTGCCAAATATTGACCAGTTTTTATTAAAAAGTTCTGATTTTATCTGATTTATTTATTTATTTATTTCATTTCATTCTGCATGCTTGGAAGATTTTATGAGGAACAGATACAGAAGATGAAAATATTTTTGATTAGTTTAGGCTGTCTTATCAACATAATTAAAATATAGATAGACTCTAGTTTCCTGCCATTTTTTATTTTGCTATATACAGATACAATGAGAGCCCACAGTATTTTTCCAGGTGGGGAGTAGATTTGCAATGAAAACAAAAATCATTAAAAATTGTACTTTCTGTTGTGAAATTACATAAAATATAAGTAAACTAATCTTATACTAATATATAAAGCTGAAGAGTTTGTATGTTTGAACGCGTTTATCTCAGGAACTACCAGTCCTATTTGAAAAATTCTTTTTGCGTTAGCCCGTTTATTGATGGACTATCTATCTAACATCACGCTCCGACCAATAGGAGCGGAGCAGTAAACAACCAACGTCATAAACGGCGGTGGTGACGGACCTGTTTCGACGCACGACGAGAACCGAACATTACCGAGAAGGGCCGAATTTAACGTGGGTGACACTGCGGGGCACAGCTCGTTAGTTATAATAAGATTTACCAATTTTTTTATCTTTTAGTCCTTTTGAGAGGAAACAAAGATTCATAGCTTTCATTTAAATTGAAAACCCCAAGGTGGGGCAAATGCCCCCACTCCCTTTACCTTATGTGTGGGCACCCGTGGCAGATAAGATAGGTAGATCCACTTACCAAAAAGTTCTTGTTTTGAAGGTGGTGGAGCTAATTCTGCTTTTGGAAGCGGTGATGGAATCCTTAGGCCTCCAAAATCTCTGTTGTTTTGTCTCTGAAATAAAAAAATATGATGAATTTTATTTAAAACATTAATATTTTACTATTATTCCACCAAAAAAAGCATTGGAATCCCACACACACACACACACAGCCACTTTCTGAAGAACCGTCGTTCTGTTAACAGATCTTAAAGTTTTTAGTTAAATGAGATCAAATGAGTCATTTGATCCATATTAAAATAAATGTCATTTATTGATTTTTTTATTTTGTTAAGTTAAGATTATGATTAACCCGGCAGTGGTCGCGATGGGTCTCACAGACCCATGCGTATTTGTTTTCATTTTTACTTATAGATATGAGCTCCCTACAGGATTGTCTTTTTCAGTACCTTTCTAAAACCACATGAAGTTTCATGTGACAGTTTTGGCCGAATATAATTTGTCCCGATCTAAAGGAAAAAAAATACTTTGGGTCCTGTAGACCCAGTGCGACCTTTTGTGTAACTTTTTGTGCATATAGGGAAGAGTTGTTTTATATACGTTAAATGTAAAGTTCCTGTACAAACTTGGATTTCTAAAGTTATTTTGAACTATTTATTTATTCTAAAGTTATTTATTAAACTAATTATTTATTTAGGCCTATTTTTAATTTTATTTTTTTCAATTTTTTAATTATTTCTTCTTTCATGAGTTATTTCTACGAACAGTTTAGTTTGGTCCTGATTTTACTTCTTATTTTTATTATTTTGAAGAGATGAAATCCCTTAATGATAATGAAATAAGGAAAATACTTTTAGAGCCCATTTTAGAGTGTGAGGAAGAGTCAACAGATAATGATGATAGTGAAGACTTTGTGGAGTATGCATTACAAAATACACAAAAAATTAGAACGATATTTACTCAAAGCAATCAGTTAGAAATAACTAATTATTATTAGTTTATCATAATTTTAACCAAAAATACTTGTATACCTTATTTTTCTATCAATTATGTAATCAATACACTTTTTATCCGTTTTTTTACAATGTTTTCTTAAATAATCTTAATCTGCATATTTATACATATTTTATTATAAATGATTATAACAAAAATCTTAAGAAACAATCAATCAATGATATTATTATTAACAAATACCTTAAATGTTGAAATTTTGAAAGTATTGGTGTTTAAAATGAATGGGTCTCACAGACCCATTTCGACCATTGGTGTTTCGAAAATGGGCGCGACCACTGCCGGGTTGAAGTGGTGGTTCAAAGTTACATCCATTTAACTTGAAACAATGACTCTCACTGGAAATAATGCTGTGCAAACTTTGCAACCATGAATCTTTAATTTTTTTGCTTCATTTTTAGTTTTCATTTATGAATGTGTTTGATTTCAGTTACCTAATGCTTTGCTAATTTTATTGTGTAATTGCAAAGTACAGATAAATCGGGGCACCTATTTATAACGTGAATAAAAGTGTGTGTGTGTTTTATAGACTCATTTCTAATCAGAATCTGCCAAAAAATAAGATATTTAAAAACAAGCTTCTTATAAATATTGCTATTTTATTTGATTACAGCACTGAATATTTGAATATTAATTTGGTGTCATATTTCTTTCATTCGCAGTCATTATTAGGAAGGATATTATGACAATTTTCCACTTGTATTTGGCTTAAATATTCAAGCACCCTTCTAAAGTATTCCTCAATTTCTTTGAATAAGAGAAATGATGGATATACCAGAGGTCCAAATACAGATGAATGTTAAACTGAATTATTGTTATGTCTTTTTTAATTCTGTGTCGAGAATTTTTTTATTCCTTGGTATTTTCATTTAATTTCAAATAGAAATGGACGAACTTACTTGTTCTTGTTCCTGCATTTGTGCAATATATTCGTTATCGTCAGCATCCATGTCATCAAAGGAAACTGAAATACAGAAAATTGAATTGTATTTTTTTTTTCCAAAAGGACAGTTGCAAAAGCTCGTTTGCAAGCAAGAGAATAACATCACAGTAAAAAAATATAAATGCACATAAATAATCTTTCTATTTTGCTGTTATTATGATTTAAGCACGTTAAATTTTGTTGTTACATGTATTCTTTTTCTATAATTTAATCCTTTATCAGGTAAGCGTCTGGTAGTAGGGATTTAATGATTGGCCTTTTTTTTTTTATTCTTGTTTTATTTAATTTGATATATAAAGTAAGAAATGAATTCAGCACAAATCTTAACCAAATTGCCTTTCTGGTTTGATTATCGGGAACGCCGTTTCGTCCTAAAGGGGACTCATCAGCCCGATAATCGAATCAGAAAGGCAATTTGGTTAGATTTATGCTGAATTCATTTCTTGTTTTGTTTAATTTAAATTATTTTGCGGCACGTTAAACTCTTTTAACTTAGTTTATATATTGGTGTTCTTAATACAGAGGGCCATTGTTTTATTGAATTTTGTTTTCTTTATATGTCTTGAGATCACTGAGCTGTAAGATACTGGGCAAATCCTGCTGAAAGCAGAAACAGCTGTCCTGGATTCCCTGTATCAAAAATACTAAAAACAATTCAATGAATACTTATTTATAGTTTTTTTTTTTTTTATTGTGATGTTATTATGATTTACTCGTGTTAAATTTGTTGTTATAAAGAAAGCTGTTTAAAGAGTTTGGATTTTTGTCATTCATATTAAATCTTACTGCAGTTGAATTTTTCTATAACTGTCAGTGGTTTTTGATATTTATATATTTTAAGTATTTAAGTACTGAGTGAATATTTTAAGGAGAGGTGGAAGTCAGTTGGGATGATTTGGAAGTCTAAGTTCAAATCGTTCTGTAAGTGTTAAAAATATAACTAAAAATCTGAAAACTTAAAATAGCACAGTTTAAATGTGAATGAATCAATCTCTACTACTATGGATTTTTTACGGTAACTGAATTAATTACATTTAAGCTCAAAACCAGCTTATTTTTCGAAAGAATTTGATTTCTAATAAATTATTTTAGCTTAAAAAAGCTCCCATTTCTGATTCTTTGAATAAATAAAGTATTAATCTAGTAACTGAATTCAAGATTTCCTTTTTTTTCCCGATAGTTGAATTTTAAAAAAATAAAAACCATAAATTTGATAGTTTCGGTTTATGGTTTTTATTTTTTTAAATTCATCTGTTGGGAAAGTAAAGGAAAGTTTGAATTCAGGGAAGAGATTATTTCTTTATTTATTCATAGAATGAGAAATGAGAGCTTTTTTTAAGCTAAAATAATCTAATAGAAAGCAAATTCTTTCGAAAAATTAGCCTATTTTGAGCTTAAATGTAATTAGTTCCTTTATCATTTAAAAATCAAGAATAGGAGAATATGATTCATTCATATTTAAACTGTCGTATTTTCAGATTTCAGATTTTTAGTTGTATTTTTAACATTTACAGAACGATTTGAACTTAGACCTACAAATCGTCCCAACTGACTTACGCCTTCCCTGAAGAAGAATTACTGCCTTTGGGCTTTCATAGAGAACTGCATCTATGCTTACAATTTCTTTTGAACTTCAAAATAAATATAAGATTTTATGATCAAATGTGGATTCTGATGACATTGTTTTAGCTATTTGTGTGGTAGCAAGAGACACAGGGCTAGAAATGGAAGGATTACAAAAGAAATCAATGTGAAAGACTCAAAAAGGTGCAGGTGCCACCACTAAAATTTCTGCAAGCTTTCTTAAGATCTTAGAACCACAAAAACCTACAGTGAATTAAAAGCATATAAATGACTGTAAAGTCTACTATAGTAAGCAGATAACTGATGTTTCAAATCCTTGAATGCAGTTATAAATTTCTTTAAAAATAATATAGTTTTTTATATTGCTCAGCCAATTATTTCTATACATTAATTTCTATACAAATTTAGATATATATCTAGTTTTTGATATTGGTTATACCATCATACAAAACTTCAATATGAGCGAAATATTAAGTGGATAGAAAGATGTAGTGTAATTGGAACTTCTGTAACAAATCTTGTAGGTTATAATTATAATAATATTATTATTATTATTATTTTATACTGTCTTTCAGTTCTCTGTGCGATGCAGCCGGTATAATAGAATTAAGGGGCCAAAATAGCAAGCCTTATTCTAGCTGTCTGATGGTATGTTCAAAACAGTGCGAACTATGCGGCATATCTCCAAAATCACTGATTTTTGTGCTGTATATAAAATTTTATTTGGGTTTAACTGTAGTTTATTGATCAAATGATTAGGTAAATTTTTATGTACGAGTCCAGTAGCTGTAATAACAATTGGAATAATTTCTATGGAGTTAAGCTTATGGATCGTTTTGTATTCTTCTGCCAAATTGAAGTATTTGGATATCTTGTCTGTTTTTCGCCTTGTTGATATTGTTATCATTTGGATGGGTGATACCGATGAGGAAAGCTTTCCTTTCTTGAAGACTATGACTATTATTATTATTATGTAAAAGTTTCAAACCATGGGCTTTCCCAGCTAACACAACATGGCAGATCAAGGAACAAAGCACATATTGCCAAGTGTAAAGACGTGTGCAGGAATGATCAGGGATGTGTGGTTGTGTCCATAAATTTCCTAACTGTGCATATTGTGTTGAGTATCACAGCCTTCTGGAGTTGTGTATAAGTGTTTTTGTGAAGTCCTAGAGTGCTGTGACTGGTGCAATGTTTTATGCACCAGACCAGTGGCGGACAAGACGATGGTACAACACGTACTTGGTCCTGCCTCCACTGCTTCAGGAGCTCGTGTGCTAGATCTGTGTATTTATTTATCTTGTCTGCATGAGTTTTCTGCATGTTCTTGCTGATAGGCACTGCAATATCAATGAGATAGGTCTGTTTGTTGACCTTATCAACAAGTGTGATGTCAGGTCTGTTGTGATGTATGGTTTTGTCTGTGTGAATGGGGTGATCCCAGTACAGCTTATGTAAGGATGAATCTAATAGGCTTTGTGGTATGTACTTGTAGTACGGGACCATGTTCTTAATAAGTGAGTATTATTATTATTATTATAATTATAACAGAACATATGGCTGTAGGGGATACCCTAAGGTTCGACAGATAATTGATGCTTAGCCACTACTCTGTCTAGAAACCACCAGTATACATTTGACAGAAGGCTGAGCAAACCTTGGGACCTGCCTACAATGAAAAAAAAAAAAGAAACCCTGGCCCTTATTGATTCCTTCAGTGTCCTAGACAAGCACCTGTGATACTTTATCTTTTGGTTCCATCAATACAAAAAAAAGCAGTTTTGAAACTATATATAAATAGCCATGCATATATTTTGGAAATTGCTTTTCTATGAATATCCATAAAGATATCAGATTCACTGAATGAATCACTAATCCGAAAAGGATTGGATGAATTTAAAATATCAACTTTAAATGTAAATTGTATTATTAAAATATATACGTAAATTAATACTGTATCAGATTGTTAACATTTACAGGGAAATTACATTACTAACAGGGAAATTTCCCTAGTAGGACTGTAAAATTTGAATTGGTTAGAAAAATAAATAAATAAATAAAAACCCACAGTGGGTAGCGTCATGCAAAAGCTTTTTGTCTAGGTTGATACAAATACTGTTTTTATAGAAATAGGTTTTTTTTTTTTCTACTTACTGTCATCTAAGTCAATATCTCTCCCTTGTTCTCTAAATCGAAGTCGAATCAACTGAAGCCTCTCTCTCCGTAATGCATTTGCCTTTTCCCTTACTTTTTCATTGATTTCAATTAAGTCTTGAAGAATAATATTATTTACTACCTGAAAAAAAAAAAAAAGCTCGAGTCATTATTGCAATTTTAGATCATTTGAATGAAAGAAACGGCAGTAAGGTGTACTGAGGAATCGACTTAACATTGGGTTCTGCGCTGTGAAAAATCAACAGTGTCTGTGGATTGACATTATTGTAAGAAAAAAAAATGGACAGATACTAGTGGAAATGCCTCTGACAAACTAAGTAAACCAAAAAGCTGCAATTGAAAATTGTTTTCTAAAAATCAAAAACATTTCTATAGTAATAATAAGTTCTGTGATAAAGAAATCGGTGTGCTACTTACTTCATCAAACCATTGCAACAAGGCTGCTGCTCTTCTAAATGTAACATTGTAAACTTCCAATGCATGGCGCTGTCGTTCTGGAGACTGCATGTCAGTAAAAACATAGGACGTAGCCTGTGGAAAAAGAGAGAGAGAAAATGGTTCAAGTAGTTGTGTGTAATCTGTGGCCCTTTTTTAAGAATAAAAAGAAAAAGTGAAAGTAAATAAAATGCACTTACTTACAAAAATGTTGAGGAGAGATTATAAATATGGTAATAATCCGACAGTTTCGGAATACTGCGCGTATTTCTTCATCAGGGACGGCACAAACATATAAGACATTAAAACAACATTTAAGAGGACACGAGGTTGGAAGGCATGGTGACAGTGAGGTAATGGAGAGGATTATGCAAGTTTAGCAATAGTGACGGGTGATTTGCTAAACTTGCATAATCCTCTCATTTCCCTCACTTACACCATGCCTTCCCACCTCGTGTCCTCTTAAATGTTGTTGTAATGTCTGATATGTTTGTGCAGTCCCTGATGAAGGAATATGCGCAGTATTCTGAAACTGTCGGTTTATTACCATGTTTGTAATTCTCTCAACATTTTTGTAAGTGCGTTTTATTTATTTTCACTTTTTCTTTATTTCAATACATGCACATTAAGCCTCCTTGTTGTTGGCCTTTTGTTTATTCGAGTTTTGTAATCAGTTAATATTCTTTATTGTTATGCTTTTTTTTTTATAGAAAAACACCATCATATTATCTTAATTTTGTCAATATTCATGTGTGTAGATGTTTCTTTTTTTTTTTAATTTTGTAAGTATCATATACAATGAAGTGTTAAGGTGTAAAAGCAGAAGAAATAGGACCAGAGATAATGGTTTTATACATATAACTTTCATCTGTGACTGTCAGAACTCAAGATTACGATAAGTATGGAACCAGCAACAGTACAAACACAGTGCTGCCTAAACATCCAGACCGCAGCAACAGTATCTTTCTCATTGTTTGATATATGCTTCTGGCTTTGTGTAAATCTGAAACTATCAATGAGTTCGATGTAACATTCAGATTTGATAGGACAAAAATCTTTTTTTGCAATTTCTTCCTTCTGACAGCCACAGCAAGAAATATAACTTGGTGTCTTGATCTAATGGTGTTATTCATTTCACTAAAAAGCTGTTGTCGTCTAGTAGCCACTAATCTGATCAAATTTAAACTAAACGGCAAGAAATAAAACAAACATATTATATTTACTTTTACATTATTTAAAATTTTCTAAAAACTATGTCTTAATAATAACAATAATGTTGTTGGTTTCGTTACTAGGGGACAGAAAGGTACAAAGACTTACAAACTATTGAAGTTCAATTGATTCATAATGATTAAGTGGATTTTCGATCATAATAGTTTCATAACTGAATGGATTTACAATAATTGCTGCTATTTTGTTTTAATCATACTTATAAAAGAACTTTTCATTGTCAGCCAGTATTATATGTCTCTTGTTATCATAATAGATAAATGAAATGTACTGACGTTTACTCATAAGTTAATACTATCCATTTTGTGTTTAAAGTAACAAATTTAGGGTTCTTACCATCTTCATTGTCATTTTTCAGCCACTTCTGCATTATGAAGAGAACAACTGTATTAATTTCCAAAAGTCAGGAACCTCCTCTTAAAAGAATTTGTCAAATACAACAAGTGTTGGTGTGAACCTGTCAGAACCGATGTTATACTTTACACATTTTGATGCTATATTTTATTTTTTCAGATAATTCATTTCATTTCTTGATTATCAAACTGTTGATTTTAAATGTTGCATCACGTCATACAACCGAGCCTATTTCAATAGACGTATTGAAATTGAGACAGACAGACAAGTTAAGCTTTCTTTGGATGTCTCTGTTGTCTTTGCAGAGTCTCCATTACTGGGATTGTTTATTTAAATATTGTCCAACTTCACTCACAAAGCAAGTTTTCAAAAGGTTCCTTCCTTGAAGGAGGTACATAGTTTAATCATTAAATTTTATATTAAAAGAATTAATTATATTAGTGAAGCCAAAATCAACAATCACAGTACTGACATTCTATTTAAAACCAATAGCATTAGTAGCTACAAATATTAAGCGGTAGTGCTACTCAAGTGAGTTTGTCCATAACTGAAGTTTTTCTTTTTAGTTACTGAAACTTTTTCACTGAAACAGCTGTGGAACTAAGTTTTTTAAGTAATCAATTTCATTTGTGTATGGCTTTGCAGGTTTTTGTAACTAACCCATTGCTGTAAATGTTGAAAAAGTTGTTCCTGTGTATATTCCTGCAGTCCTGCGACATTTGATATAAAAAACATCTGTCAATGTTGACTGACATATAGCATAAAAGGCTGAGAAATACCTTGCTGATTGTGAAATATATAAATATATTTGAGTAACTTTTAAAGTGAAGCTTTTTTAATCATTAGATATTTAAGGAGTATTATGTATCTCCTGATTGAACGAAGAATATAGATTTAGAAACTCCATATGCAGCCGTTTATTTAAAGAGTTAGCTTTTGGAGAACAATTTTTTGTATTCCTTGGATAACAGAAAAAATATTTTTTTTTTTTTTTTTTTTAGATTTGTTGTTTTAAATGACCAACCATAAATATTCAAAATAGAATTTGAGAAGGCATTTTGCTGACAGACATTAATGACTGCAGTGCCATTGGTTATAAAGTTTGTCGTCTGTTGCCATATTATGATGGGTTTTTGTTTTCTATTATGAAAAGCTCAACACGCCTACAGTTGTTTGCTATGTACACCATTTTGCCCATCATTTTTTTTTAAACTGGATAGGAAAAAACGTGGAACCTTCAAAGTCTAAACTAAAAAAAACAAGAAATACACAATAAAAATAAAATAAAGAAATTCATGTGCCAGTCTCCACTCAATGAATTTTTTATCGTATTAGTTAATAGAAAAAGGCTTCTAAAAATGCATTAACACATTAAAAGTCAGACCAAGTGTTTACAAGTGACGTCCCAAGCTGTTTCATGGTGAATTGTCGATCATCAGTTGAGAGTAGTATAACAAAGGACAATGAGCACAAATGTATGGGAAGTTGCCCCACCCTGTATAGTGATATAGAAAGATCTCCTTAAATAGAACCTATTTTATTATTACGACTCATCTCAATTATTAGTTATCCGTTCGGAGTTATATATGTCTAGATATGACTTACCTAGTTGACATCGTAACTCTTAACTTTTAATAATTTTTATACGTAATTAATAATTAATATTATCATTTATTTCAAGTAAACAATAATTATTTACATGTAATAAATGAAAATAATATTTACTGTTAATGAAAATAATTATTAAATAATTATTTAATACATCCTGGAATTACGATGTCAACTAGATAAGTCACATCAACGGTTGCGGTGCTGGTCTTCCCTGCAACCCACACTCACCACATAAGTCATATCTAGATGTATATAACCCAAACGGACTAATAATTGAGACAAGTCGTAATAATAAAAAATGTTCTATTGATGGAGATCTTTCCTTACGTATATATTTTATATCGCTGTACAGTGGTGGTCCAGTTCTGCCCATTCTCCCTTATTGGTATTTACATATATGCTTGTAATTAGCTGGACGATTCCATTTTAGCCAGAGTTGCTTTGTTCTTAAAGATTTGGATTCTTGATAAAGTTTTTGATATTTTAAACCTCAAAAATAAATGTGTTTAAATTAGACTAACAACTGTTTAACCTGTGTGAGCATTGCCACTTCATCCTCATTACAGTAGGGGAATTTGATGTTGGGAAGATATCTCTGCGCTCCTTCCATATTCTGGGTTGCAGCAATCAGATTGTTCCTTGTTTCTTCTGCCAATGCGTAACGATTCTCCATTTGCCTAAATAAAACAAATGAAAGAATAACAGAAATAGTGGCATCAACCAGTGGTGGGCTCGGGATCTTAAGCAAGGGCGGGAATGATTGTACAAAACAAACTATATGCTTATAATAAAAAAAAATGAAGAGCGCACATAACTAAACAAAAGAAAAATTCACCGAGCTTTTGGTGTTTGTACTGGGAATCGGAGACTGTACTGTTTCGAGGTTTGTTGACCTCTCATCAGTCTGATCTACCCAGTATACCTTGCTCAGTGAAAAGTATACCTTTTAATAACCTAATCCATTACAAGCTAAATGCTAGCGGGGATTAATTATTCACTCCTTTTATTCTTGATTTTGTTTTGATGGTTTTTTTTAATTGAGGGATCATTGATTTATATGTTTGTCCGTTTTGTATATTGTTCTATTTCACTGAGCTAGGTATACTGGGCGGATTGGACTGATGAGAGGTCAACAAACCTCAAAACAGTACTGTCTTCGATTCCCAGTACAAATACCAAAAATAGCTCAGTGAATTTGTGTTTTGTTTAGTTAAGTGCATTCTTTGTTTTCTTTTATTGTAAAAACTGTTCTAATGCACGTTAAATTTCATTTGTAAAACTATATGCTTATATTTCTAATATTTTCGTGAATACATTCTTTCATTTTTACTCAGTACTTTTTAAATAATTCAAACAGAGAGGAATTGACTCAAAAATATCCCTCTTTTGTTTGTAGGTTTGCAACAGTTACTATCCAATAAACATTATGACTTTTTTTAAAAAACTTATATTATTATTGAAAGAAAAATGGATTGTGATCGGAATCCTAGTAAAAAAAAAACAGTTCTTTTTACAGTATTGACTAGGATTATTATATTTTTTTTTGCAATATGCTTTCCATAAATGCATTCTTGAAATTACAAAATGGAATTTAAGTCATCTTAATTTCAATAGAAGGAAAAACAAATATCCACTTGCGTAATTCTTTAGATCATCTTTGAGACAAGAACCACACAAGAATTTTATGCATACATTAAAAAAGAAATTAAGTAACAGTTCCACATAATACAAAAACCTGTAAATTACGTAAGCCTTTTAGCATCACTCGGCAGTTGTTTTCAGCTTGATACACTCATCAGTCAAGACTTAACAGCAGTAGAAGATGTATTTAAGTCATTTTCTATTGAAGTTTCTGTGTTAGAGCCATTCTGTCCTTCTGTATTGATTGACTTCAGTTCTTTTAAATCAGCTGAACTAAAGACCCAAAGATTATTTGCCAATGTTGGCAGTACTTTCCTTTTATAAACATTTCAAAAATACTTCCTCTAAATATGAATCAGTCGAGACAACAATCCTACAGCCAGTTGATACTACTTTCTGTCACATGATAACATTATTGAATGATAATAATATTGAATGTATTACTAGAATACAATACTAAATTTCTTAGGTATATCTTATAAATCTGAGTTTTCGAAATGGAACTATTTTTTTTCTTCTTGGGATTCTGATCACCTATTTTTGATGCGACTTACGAAGCAGTCAGACGCATTAGGACGGCCCATTTGTCCACAGCTGATCCCATTTGTCGAACGGCGTATTCTACCATTACTTGTGCTTGTCTCCATTTAAAATTGGCTGCTTCGATCGTCTGTTTTTTGTAGTTCCATAAAATCTAATTCTGTTTCCAATTGGTTTTCCGTAAAGCTTCCATACTCGCCTCCAAAAATGCTTCCTGAAATTAAATATTTAGATAATTGAAAAGATATCGCAATTTTCCATAATCACAAAAAAAATGCATACTACTTAAAAACAGGTGATTTATATATAACATCTGATTAATATTTGACTTATGTGAAATTATTTCAGTTGATTGCATAAAGAAATTGAGACCGCAATCTGTTTGTTTGTCATTTTTCTTTTATAATTAAAATATATAAAAACAAACAGAGACAACCATTATAAGTCTGTATTTCTATTTACAATATAATTATTAAAAAGCAATTGTGGATATTAAAACTGATATACAAACATCATCACATTCACTAGGATAAGATAGGTGAGCAAAAATTTCTGAACAATTAAATAACTTTCTAATCCAAGTTAAAATTATTTCAATGAATTTTGTTTTGTACGTATTTAGGAAAGGATTTATTAGAGGAAAGAAAATGAGGGGTTTCAGTCTCTGATTAAATATTTTATGATGATTAGTTCATCTTTGTTATATCAAATGGTTTCGTCTTCAAGATGTGTAATAATCTTAAATGATTAACAGTGGCGTTAAAACTTTAAAAAGTGTCGTTAGTTATTTTTACTGGAACTTTTCAGGCACCACTTTCAATATTTTGGCTTTTGATAGTATCTTACACATTAATAAAATAACAATAATAAAGGGTGAGACCAAGCTGTATACAAAATGACATCCTAGTACAGCTGTTTCACAC
>JAFIDM010073625.1:0-18222 GCA_023159025.1 Thereuonema tuberculata | reverse complement strand
TTCTCTATTAACAAATGCAGTGCGAATAGCATCTTCCAAACGTACAAGATGGTCAACCGTAGAGCGATGCTGCCAGAAACCACACTGTGTGGTAGCGAGAAGTTTATTGGCTTCAAGATACCATTGAAGGCGCGATTTACCATTCGTTCAAGCGTCTTACATAAGCAGCTAGTGAGGGCAATGGGGCGATAATTATTTGGATCACTGGCGTCTTTACCAGGTTTGGCAAAAGGAATGACTATAGCTCGTCGCCAACTATCAGGAAATAAATGTTCCAACCAGATTTTATTAAAGATGGGCAGAAGAACATTCAACGACGAAACAGATAAGTGTCGCAACATCACATAATGAATTCTGTCAGGGCCGCAGGCAGTATTTTTGCTGGTGTCTAGTGCAAACAATAATTCCTGTAAACTAAAAGGGAGATTGTATGGTTCTCTGTTGGAAGAAGAAAACTTTAAAGGAATAGCTTCAGCACGGTCTTTAATCGTTTAAAAAGTAGGAGATAAAAGTGCAGGGCTGGAATTCCGTGCAAAAGCACGTCCAAGGGCTTCAGCTTGTGCAGAGATAGTAGCTATTTCTTTTCCATCTTCTTTCAGTATGTGCATAGATTGAGATCTGTACTTTCCGTGCATCTTACGAATGTTATCCCAAAGGGTCTTTGAAGACAAAGTACAAGTTAGTGATGAAACAAAACGTTGCCACGACTCCCTCTGACCAATGCGATGGATACGACGAGCAGAAGCACGTGCTCGCTTAAAAGCCAAAAGATTGTCCGAAGTCGGATAACGGCGGAAAATGTTCCAAGCTTTCTGCTTAATCTTCTGTGCAGACATACAGTCACTAGTCCACCAAGGTTTGGGATGCAGAGGGAATCGTCCAGATGTTTGTGGAATTGTTGCTTTGGCAGCACAAATAATGATATGAGTGACCTCGTCAATAAGTTGATCAATGGTAGCTGAAAGATCAATGGCCTCCAGATTACAGCGGCTAGTAAAAGTTATCCAATCAGCAGAGTCAAATTTCCAGCGATGACAACTGGGTGATGAAACAGCTGAACGAGGGAGCTCTTTGAGAATGATTGGGAAATGGTCACTGCCACCAGGGTCGTTGATAACATCCCATGAGAAATGGGGGAAGAGTGACGCAGAACCTACAGCTAAATCAATAGCAGACAAAGATATTGGCGAGGATGAGAAATGAGTTGCGGCGCCTGTGTTAAAGATACAAAGATTACGCCGAACTAAAAGATCTTCAATAACAGCACCTCTAGGATTGGTGGATGAAGAACCCCAGACAGGAGAATGAGCGTTGAAATCTCCGACTAAGAGAAACGGAGTCGGTAATTGATCCAGAAGCTGAGCAATGTCTGTAAGCGAAACAGGGGCTGTGGGGGACAGATATAAGCTACAGATAGTGAAAAGGCGGCTAGTGGAAAGGCGAGCAGCAACAGCTTCCAAAGAAGTCGTAAGTGGGACATGAGAGGATGGAGTATCATGTCGAATGAAGAGACAAACGCCTCCGCCGCTTCTATCGGTCCGCTGTTTACTCAGCATGGAATATCCTGGAAGAGAAACTGTGTCGTTTCCTGTAAGAAAAGTTTCCTGGAGACACATACAGACTGGATGATTTGTAGAAAGGAGGGCTTTAACATCGTTCAGGTTGGAGCGAAGTCCTCGACAATTCCAATACAGTAAGGCCATTAAAAGATAAAAAAGGGTAAAAGCCTAAAAATCAAGGTGGAGGTGCTGGTGGTGCCCTAAAGTTTGGGTGTTTGGAGGAGTCCTCCAGATCGTCTTCATAAAACCGTCTAGGAGAGAAATGTCTCCGACGGCCACGAGAAGGTGAACGTGAATGTGAACTAGTGCGATGAAAAGGTCGGTGTGGAGATACAGATGGTCGTTTCTGAGTGAAGTTGAGACCGGCAGGGATATTAGAAGTACTTGAAGAAACTGGCAAAGATAACATGGTGGATTGTGACGTAGATTGAGTTGATTGTGACGGAACTGTTGTGGTAGGAGTAGCAATGTTTTGAAATATGGCTGAAAAGGACTCGTGAGGAGGACAAGTGATGTCTGTTTGACAAGAGATTGAAGCAGTCTGTTTGGACTTTACCGCAAAAGAGAAAGTCTTCTGGGCCGGCGCAGCAGAAAGCATCCTCCGGGCCTCGGGATAAGAAAGAGAATGTTTAACTCTGATAGTCTGAATCTCCTTCTCCTCCTTCCAACGAGGACAAGATCGAGAGTATGAAGGATGGTCTCCAGAACAATTGACACACTTGAGAGGCGAAGTGCATGGTGTAGACTCGTGGGATGGCTCACCACACTTAGGGCAGATGGACTTGCCACAACAAGCTGCAGAGCCATGACCATAACGTTGGCACTTGAAGCAGCGCAAAGGGTTCGGGACGTACAGGACAGCGAAGATAGCCAGCTGTAACACTCGTGGGCAGTGTGGAGGTGTTAAAAGTAAAAACAACTGTTCGAGTGGGTACTTCCTTATTGTCACGACGAACGTTAATCCATCGGACAGCAGTCACACCCTGCGAAGCAAAGCCTTCGAGAAGGTCAGCATCACATAGACCGTCCAGATCTGGTTCGCGGATCACGCCGCGACTAGAGTTTAGAGTTTTGTGCTTTGTGACAGATACCGGAGTATCTGCCAGAGTTGTCAAATTAAGTAGTTGGTCCACAGCTTTTGAAGAAGGCAGCTGGATTAACAAATCGCCAGACTGCAGTTTCTTGACTGACTTGATATTTGAAGTTACACCTGAAAGTGTTTTGGAGATGAGAAAAGGGGACAGTTTAGACAAAGGTGTCTCAGGGGTTAAGGAATGCATAATTAGAAAGGTCTGAGTGATAATAGAAGAAGAGCGAACATCGACGGTGTGGGAATTGCTTCCCAATAAAGGAAAAAAATTAGAATCCATACACAAAAAATTTAGCTGGGGAAAGTAAACAGTCACCAGGCAGCTATCCCCATATCTGCCTGGAAGGCACTGCCGAAGCAGTTTAAATACTGTGATTTGTTGCCAGGCAATCTTTTTTTTTTCCACAGGGATTGTTCATGACACTAAAATAACCCCGTAGTGCCACACATCCATCGGCACGATGCCTTCCACCTTGGATTCGGGGGCGGGCGTTTAAAACCCATGGAGAGTAGCTCATGGAAAAGAGAACCCTCCATGGGTGGTCCCCTCACCACATACAGGAACCCGCACCGATGGGTTTTGTTCAAATAACAATTGAAGGTTTTATAATATAGAAATAATAAGTTAATAATGCAATGAGCTATTTGATTATAAAAGAATGAAATTAATTATTAAAAGGTGATAAGCAATAACAATAATGTAATGTGATACAGCTATGTTAAGGCAATAATGACTGGAACAGGTATATGTGATTTCCTGTTTTATTGTTATGTAGTAAAAGAAAAGTATTAGAATGGAAGAGGTTCTAATGTTGCCTAAGGAGATAGTTCATATAAGATGAATATCAAAAATGAATTTAATATTTATATATGTGAAATATATATTGATAATTTCCAGTTAAATTATTTGTTATTGTGTATTCATACTAATGTCTATTTAATAATGTTTTTAGGCAGAAATGAATTACGACGTAAGGGAAATATGGATGGATGTTCTTGTTCGAATATGGCTGCCATATTTACATTGGTGTTAACAAGGTGAAAAGCCATGGGAATTCTATCATCATAGTTGAATCAATTGATGTGATGAGTTATTTTAAGAATAATAATAAGGAAGTCAATTTATTTATTATTATTTAAGTAAACGGAAGCAAGCAAGAGAAGATACTCAAAAGAACAATTCTCTAAAAACTGTACAAGTTATAGTGTGAAGATAAAAGTGATAGAAGAGATTCTCTTTAACAGAGAATAATTCAATTCATAAGTAAACTGAAAATAACTTAAATCAGAAATGATTTATATTAATGATCATTGTTAATTATATTCAACAAATAATGATTATATATTTCAGCTAAGAAGAAAGAATCATTAGTTAAACTTTTGAGTTTAATATATATATATTGAATCAGAAGTTCAAATATTTTATGCATAAGCTGAATGTTAAATAGAAGATTAAAATGTAATATGAATTTGTAATATAATCATAGGGTTTGATATTTTGTTAAAATGTCACTAGTATAATAAGTCATTAATATGTTTATGTTTTATTGTTTTATTTTTGTCACCTATTCATTATCTAAATTATCTATCCATTGTGCAACATATAAACAAATATTACTATATAAGCATTATATTTTTTTTTTATTACAACACTTATAATTTAGTACAGATAAGCAAAAACAGAACTATTATCCTCTTTCATATATTTATAATTATTAAATAAGAAACATACCTGTGCAACAGTGCAAATCATGCTTCCTAAAAAACTGTCATCCATAAGGGTTGGATGCTCAGGATCTTTATCAATATCATAAACCATAAATTTCAACTTCTGAACTCTTTCAAAACGATAATCCAGTTGAATCGGTGTACAAAAATCAGGGTTTAGATTATCTTTAATCATTTCAGTCCTTCCAACCTGTAGGATAATAGAAAAATGCATCAAATGAATACTACTGAAATGAAAATCATTTTAATCAAAAGCAATTTTTTAATGTCATTTACTTAACATCTAATTACAGTCTGATATCATGGAGAAATAAACTTACATTTAATAAAATAAACTTACATTTAATAAAATAAACTTACATTTAATAAAATAAAATTACATTTTATGGCCTGAAAACTAATTCAACTATTCATAGAGAAAGAATATAATGTTTTAAATGGATCTTCTAAAGCAGGGCTTTCTCAATTTTTTTCCCTTCCCAGCATTCTCATCTATTTTTAAACTAGCAACAAAGCCTGTCAAACGCCAGGCATAAAACAATCTGAAAAATCATTTTATTATCAACTATCAAATATAAAGTAAATGTAATCTAAATACTGTGCTAACTTGTGAACGAAGTTTCTACAGCAAAAATGGTTTTGAGTTTCGAAATCAGCGTAAACAACTGAGTAAGTATGCCAAATTTCATTAAAATGGATGCAGTGATAAAATTATTTGGTTTTGAACGTATGTTTTGTCAGAATTTCATTTGTCGAGGTCAATTCCCAAGAATAAAATTTCATGAAAACAACATGGAATGACACAATGAACTAATATTTTCATCCAATTTGAGTATCCTTGATTCAATGGTACCATTGAGAACCGTTGGATCTATCTTAATAGCTCAATTATATCAAGTTACAGACAGACAGGCGAAATTAGCAAATTATATAAGTTGATATATATATTTGATTCGATTGATGATTTAATTTGAAATTTTTTTTTTTTTTTTTTTAATGTTTATCAGACCTATTTAGGTGTACTTCTTACCTGTACAGCTGTAATATAGGTTCTGAGAGTTTAATCTAAAGCAGGGGTCAGCAACCTTTTGTTGTAAGAGGGCCAAATATTGTATGTGGGGATTACTGTGGGCCGCACTTGGGCCAAAAAGGGCCAAAATCTTATTTTAACAACCAAAAAAAAAAAAAAAAAAATCTTATTTTAACAACCAAAAAAAATAAGGAAAATCTTAAGATGCCCCGCGGGCCGCTGACCCCTGATCTAAAGGATCATTTTCCACCCAAAAAGAAAAACGAAATACCAACCATATCTAAAGTTTAATTTATCTAAAGAATAATTATTATTTTTGACTCATAACGCCGAAAGGCATTTAAAACTCACCTTTGTATAATCTAAATACTGCGCTAACTTATGAACGAAGCTTCTATGGCAAAAATGGTTTTGAGTTTCAAAATCAGCGTAAAAAACTGAGTAAGTATGCCAAATTTCATTAAAATCGGTGCAGTGGTAACAAAATTATTGGGTTTTGAACGTATGTTTTGTTAGAATTTCAGTTAAAATTTCGTGGAAACAACATGGAATTACAAAATGAACTAATATTTCAACCAATTTGAGTACCCTTGATTCAATGGTACCATTGAGAATCTTGGATCTATCTTAATAGCTTAATTATATCGAGTTACAGACAGACAGACAGACGAAATTAGCAAATTATATAAGTGGATTTTGCAGCAAAGCATGCTCTGCTCTAGTTAATTTTAAAGTATCACTCCTTTAATGCTATTCTAACAAAGAAAAAGATTAAAGTATCTTAAATAAAGTTTAATTAGGGTATTATTGCTAACGGGCAGTACGTCGGTGAGTCGAAAGAAGGCGAGCTGATGTGGCTTCTGACTCGTCGTCTCACAAATGCCCGCTTGCTTGGGGTTCTTACTGCGAGTCTCGAGAAACATCTTCACCACAGTGAAAGTTAGATTCACCAGAGTCTGACTGAGTCTTTATTTCCTTTATTATCAATGAAAAGTACTGCAATTAATAACAATTGTGCTAGCCTCCCCCTAGAAACATCCACCAAGTACTCCTTCAGCTTAAGTAAGTCCTTAACGGCTATGGATAACTTCTTCGTAGACGGTCTTCTTATCCTGAACGTCTCTGAAATGCTGCGGCCTAAGGCAAGTTCTCAATGACTATGGATAACTTCTCCGTAGTCGCTCTTCTTATCATGAACATCTCTGGAATGCTTCGGCCTCAGGTAAGTCAAGATTCACTGCTTCACTCCCACTGACTGAAGTATAAACGTAGCTCTCGGCTACCGAATCAAAAACTCTCTTCTTCCTGAGTCTCTGCAATTGCCGAATCCTCTGCACTCTACTCCAGCTGGAGAGACCCCTTGTGGCTCCTTGCTACTGAACGAACTGAGCTGCTTCTTCCCTGGGCTCCTGTCCTGAAACGATCTGCCTAAGCTTTGCTCTGTCTCTCTATATAAGGCTGAATAGTGCCTCGTTTTTACATAGGACTGTTCGACTTGCAACAGGGACGCAAGGCTAGACGAAGCGATTCCTTAGAGGGGGGGGGGGGGCAAATCAATCGGTAATAATATTATGTAGCATGTAGTCTGAGATCGTTAAGAATTTTGCAATTTATTCTGTAGATAGGCTTGAAGAAGAGGAGAAATTTGCATTTTTAGAATAAATGTACGGTCAAACCCCGCTATTGTGAACTTTAAGGGACCGAAATTTCGGTTCACTATAACCGGGAGTTCACTATATCCGTTCCGTTATACGTGCATTGCACGGCAAGGGACCAAACATTTCGTTCATTATATCCGGGAGTTCATTATAAGCCATGTTCACTATAGCAGGGTTTGACTGTATATGTTATTACATTTATTTTTGTGTGTTGATGAAGATGTTTAATAATAAGGATAATATTAGTTTGGAACTGTCATACAAGTATAGATATTGACTACTAGTTTAAAGCCAAAATTCATTCAACAATTTTAAAGATAACAAATACATTAATTCCTTTGAATCTTCTCAAACAAAATATTACGAATAAAAGAAATTTCTTGAAAAAAAAGCAACAATATCTCTTTGAAAAGCATAAGACAGGCAAACGAACATGACTGATTTTGTTTAAAATGATTAGATACAAAGATGATGAAGGGCACTAAGAGTAGTTCAGAACAGTACTTGGGCCATTCCGTGCAGAGAGCAAAAAAATATTTTTTAACATAGAAAAATGTTAATGAATTTTATTTGTAGGAAAAACTGTGCTCTTTCTCATGATGCAAAAAATTTGATTATTAAAATAAAATTTCATTAAAAAAAATACCTTTTAATATATAAGTACATAAAAAATTGCAGAATGATGAAATTAAAATACAGTGATGATTTCTGAATTTAAAAAATATTTTGCATACTTTATTTATTTTAAATGATAGAAATCAATTTATGAAATATTCAAGATTGTGAATAGAGTTAGAAGTGTATATTTTGTAAAAAATTTAATAGTTTAGAAAACTTTTGAAGAGGCATGATAAAACTATTGTCACACACGTAACATTTGAATCTAAAAGTTTTTACAACTTCTAATTTAGTCAAAATTTTAACACAAAACTTATTTTTCTCTTTTAACTAAATATTAAGATGACTTTTGTAAAGTTATATAAAAATCTATTAAAAAATGAAAAAATTGTATAACTTTCAAAATATGTCACACACGTCACATTTTGTTACGTGTGTGTGACATATTTTGAAAGTTATACATTTTTTTACGTGTGTGACAAATTTTGAAATAAATCTTGAAATTTTGAAATAAATTTTGAAAAAATTTTGTAAAAAACAAAACAAAACAGGATTAGGAACAAATTTAAAATACTTAATATTAAAGAAAAAATTATTTATAAAATAATTATGAATAGCATTTATAATGTCAATTAGGGAAAAAAAAATCAAAATAATGAAAAAATAACTAGATACAGTTGGTTAAAAATCTTTTTAATCTTCAAATTGAATAATAATTTTTGTGTAAGATTAGGAAAACTACACAAAATGGATGTAATATTCAATTAAAAGAACTAATACTAAATGACTTGCCCCTTTTTCAAGAACACGTTAGAATAAAATGTATACAATCAAACTCATTTGAACAAGACAAATCGATTGACAATAATAACGAGTCCTTCAAATTGATTTTGCAATGGCTTATTCATGTGATTATCAAAACGAAATTCAATCAGCATTATGGTCACGAGAAAATGTTCAATTATTTACAGCAGCATTATTTTTCAAAAACAAATGCACTACTTTTCTCATTTGTTCCGACACTAAAGATAAAGGTAAGAATTCTGTATATGCATTTTTAATGAGATTATATGATATAATATTAAAAAATAATGATTTATCAGTAAATGAAATTATTTACAGTGATGGACCATCGTCTGAGTTTAAAAATAAATGTATGTCAAGATTGCTTTATATACTTTCAGAAAAATTTCTCAAAAATTTTCAGTGGAAATATTTTGCTACAGCTCATGGCAAAGGTGTAGTAGATGGAGTGGGAGGAAGAGTGAAATCCTTGGTTCAAATGAAAGTTATGAGCAAATCTGAAATTATGAAAGTTATGAGCAACATTTGCTTATGTTGCGTCCAGTTTAATGACAAACACTACAGTTCTCCATATGAACCAAGTAGATATTGAGTCCGCTATAAGTTCACATAATACATGGATTAATGTTGAAGACGTAGTTGGTATTAAGCAAACGCATGTGATAAAATGCAATTTGCAAAATACAATAAAAAAAAATTAAACTATGGAAAACAAACTGTTCAAATGTGATTCCTGATATTGAAGTAAATTGTATCTCTACCATAAGTTGCAAGTCAACAGATCAAAACCTTAACATTTCACATTTTAATATTGGTGACTGGTGTACAGTTACTTATGATACAAATGTTTATGCAGGGGAAATCTCTAATATTTTTGGTACAGATGTAGTCTAAGTGGATGTGATGATTCCTTCAGGAAGTTATTGGAAATGGCCCAAAAAATCTGATGTTCTCCTGTATCCAATTTAAAATATCATAAAAAAAACTTTCTCCACCTATTGTAGTTGGTTCAATGGGACAGTTTAAATTTGAAGAAATGTAATTTTGTCTTGACTATGAAAGTTTCAATTTTATAAGTAAGTCTGTTCAGATAAGAATTGATTTAAATAACTTAAAGTTGATTTGAAATGTTAAATAACCATTAATAAAAATAATTATTGATTGACTTATTGTATAAATGTTTAAATATCATGTAATATTTTAATACATTTTTATCCTCAGGCATTTTTAAAAGCAAACTTTTACTTTGAATTCACATGGTCACACACGTAACGATCAGGGTGTCACACACGTAACGCAGATTTTTAATTTTCATTTATTCAGTTATTTATTAAATTTAAATTTTAGCTGTGATTTTAGATGGTATGGTAAATAAATTATTACCATATTTTTTAATTTAAATGTGTGGCAATAAAACTCACAGAAATATATCATTTAATGTCATTACTCAAAATTGGCTTTTTTTCTAAGTCACACACGTAACGGTTTTTAAAAAGCTATTTAAAAAATAACTATTATATCAAAATGATAGGTATCTGCATAAAAGAATATGGTAAAGTGTATATTATTTTAAAGAACTTTTGTTTGGATTTTTAAATAAGAAATATATTGAAAAATCCTTGATTAATTAGAAAAAAATGTTTTCCAAATGTCACACAAGTAACACGGAATCGCCCACTTGATGATTTTGAAGATCAATCCATAACTTACAGGAGGATCATTAAAAGAACAAAAACTATGCAAATGAGGGTGAAGCTCTGAGAGTAAATAGAGGAAAATATGAAAAGAAAGTTAATAAGATATTTTATATTGTTGATAGAAAATGAAGTTCTGGGAATGTATGAATGTTATAAGATACTCTTGTAAGAAAGGTCTGTGGTTAAGCAGGAAAAAGAATGCATACTTGAGAAACTTGAATAAGTGAACATGAATAATGAAGAGCAAGTGAAACAAGAGATATTATAATATTTGCAACATAGTTTTCAAAGTTTATTGATTTCTTTCTTTTACCACCAAAACTTTTCAGTGAGAGCCTCAGTTGTGCCAGGTTGAGAAAAAGCCATTGACCAGAAGAGTACCATATACCAAAGAGGAAGGAAACATCCAAACCCATGCAGGAATTCAAAGTCAGATTTGGGCAAATTAGCTGCTAACAAGAGGTCAATTGCCTTGACCTCTCCACTACGGCAGAGGTTTTCAAAGTAATTTACGTACAGGTTGATTCTGGACGAGATGTCATATCTATAGCATAGCATTCTAGAAGGTAATATAAGTCAAACAAACCATCAAAAATTATTATCAGAGGATGGGAATCTCTTTGAGAGTTAAAAGAAAAAAACCATACATTGAATTAAATTGAACACTTAATATACGAGATGCCTGCATTAGAAAGACAACAGATGTTTAACTGATGTGGGAGTGAACTCAGTAGGTACTGATTATCTGAAAGTGAGCAATCTTAGAGATATTTAGCTTTAAAGAATGAAAAGATGGGCAAATAGAATAAACAAATACAAGATTAAAAAGTGAAAAATGGATGACGGTTTAAATGAATGCAATGAATTAAAGAATTGAATGAGTTTATGTTTTGGGAAGTATACTCAACATATAGGTCTTATTGACTTTAAGATAACTTTGATTGAGTTCAGTTTTTATAGTTCATAATATTTTACTTTTAATTTTTATAAAAACTTTTTATTTTTCATAAATATTTATGATTTTTTTTTTCTCTACATATATCTTTTTCACATAAATATTGATGTAAAAAAGATGTATGTAGAGAAAAAGAAATTAAGATAAAATTGAAATCAATATTGCTCAAATGATTGAGGAGTTTGGCTGAATTTTGTTGACTCATGGAATAAGAGTAAATAAATGAAACGATTCGAGACAGAACAAAACTGGAAAGGGGGAAAAAATAATAGCTGAAAACATAAGTGACTGAGCCCTGAATAACAGAAGACAATAAGATGTGCATATACACACCTATATACAATAATAAAAGGCAATGAGATGTGTAAGGATATAAAGAAAAGACTAAACTGTGTGATTTTTTTTTAGTCCTCTTACCATTTGAATTAGAATGCAAGTGTAGATTTATTAGAATCTAAATTGGAGCAAATCTTAACTTTCATGTAACTATTTGATCACTTTTATTTTCTGTTTAATCAATGACTTATCCCATTTTCTTACAGAAGCTTTATCCTTTATTAATTCCAATTACCTAACTGTTGAGCATTATTTAATTATTTAAAATTGAAGTTTCAACTCTTTTCCTGATTAAAATGAAAAAAAGAAATCCCAACACACATACATAAGCCTTAGCACACTGAGCCATCACCAACAAGAATCCAGAACAGCTGTTTCATCCTTATTATGAATCATCAGCCAGATTTACCCTCAATGATAGGCTCAGAACTCTGCAAAATGTTATGATACCATTTCTGTACCTGACAGTGGTACCCAACCAAACAACAACAATAATAGAAAATAGCCTGTGAACTTGTGTATTTTCATTTTATGATAATTTGAGCATGTTAAATTGTTTTTTCATCTTTGTCTGATTATCAAAATTCTTTTGGAAATTCTGCAAAATAATTTCTTAAGTTTCATATATCAACTAATCTTTCATTAACTCCAATTAGAATGATCTAATTTATCCCTGCATTACTTGAGAATGTTTCAGATTAAAGGATTTCATCGTTCACGAAGCTAAAATTTCTGTGGACGCTCAGAATTTCTTGCTTTCTATCAAACACTTCCTCATTGTAATTTATGAGTGAATTCTTTCAGAAAGATCAAGAACCAGATGGAAAATACTGTTACAGCAATCTATGAATATAAATAAATGTAGGTATATTCTTAGCATATACCATATTTACATGGACCAGTACAGAGAACCCAACACAGGGTCAGAAATGTTTTTCTTTGTATGAACACCGTCAGGAATATGATTCAGAAGAAAGTCAAGACAGGGTTGACAGAGGTAGGAAAAGATCTGGCCACTCATGTTCCAAATTGCATTAAAAAAGTTGGGAATTTTAAGACAAGCTTTGCACAGAACAATGCATATAAGGACCACCAATGATCATCAAAAAACATTACATTCAAAGTACAAATATTTTCTTGATAACTTGAATCGAGGTTGAATGGGATTGAGGAGAATCTAGCAAAAACACTGATTTTTTTCAGATATTACCAGATACTGCAACTGATCAAAGCTAAAAACGAAGATCTCTTGATTGATACAAAAAAAATGGTGAAGCGTATGAAAAGCAATCGATTGTACAGGGCGAGCCAAAAGTCGTGATCGGATTTTTTTATACAGCGCATTAAAAAATAATGAAATGCAAATCAATTCAAAAACTCAAGTTTCTTAAACTCGAGACGATACATTAAGTAATGGTAATATGAAAATAATAATGTCCATACAGGTTCATTTTAGTCCTCAGTCGCCAAACTTCTTGGTGTGTTGTTACGGGTTGTTTTAGGCGCACGCCATCGAGTTCTATCCTAAGCAAGCCACAATCCTGGGGGTATGACAGGGAGATAGGCGAGGGGGCAGTCAGGTAAAAGATGGATGCTGTAGAGGGCTAGTTCAGCTGAGGGGAAGCATCCATGGTCCATACCATTTATAGCCAGACAAACTGCGTGATGTGAGGATGAGAGGTACCATGGCGAGCAGGTGCTTGGGATGACCCATTCGATTTCTCATCCAGATGATAAAGCACAGCAGGAATGTTGGTTCGTCGTCGTACCTCCCATCCTCTAGAGCCAGCAGACTCTAGACCACAAGGTCTACGACGGCAGCAAAGAGCCCTCCACCGGACGTAACAGATGACCTCCCACCACTCCAGGCCGACCTGTGAGCGAATACTACCGGTGTTCTGAGTGCGACGAAGATTTGACCATCTGTGTGACCAATTCTCTTCTCTTTTGCTTGTACTCGTTCCCTGTTCCTTCCCATTACTTAAATAAAGCCTTTTCTTCCCACATCATGGAGTCTGTCCGGCTATTCTTATTGAGATGCGCAGGCCACGGATGCTTCCCTTCAGTTGAGCTAGCCCTCTACGGCACCCATCCTCTTTCTGACCATCACATTCCTCGCCCCCTCACCTATCTGTCATCCCCTGCCCCTCTGGGATCGTGGGCTTGCTTGGGAGAGCATTCGATGGCGTGTGCCTAAAACACATAACACATGGTAGCAGAGCACAGTTGAGCATTGCTGCCATTGGCTGTATTTTTCGTCCAACTAGCCTAGCCAACATTCGGAAGAGCTCACACCACTCATCCGATTACCTTTTACTCTTTTCCCTGTTTGCCTCCAATTCCTTGCATGACTTCATGAAAAGGGTCAAAAGCACTCGTGGATATCAGTCTCTTTTCTCCGACCTGAAACTGTGCTTTTGGCTGAGGATACGCAACAAAGAAGTTTAGGAAGCATCAGCACTTCCTTGTGTTTATTTGGATGTCTTACCCTGGGTCTATTGTGTATGCAAGCCGATGCCCAGTTTAGGTCTTCCCCTCACACCCTCTGACCTACTTTAGACTCCGAGCCCTAGGCCATTGTCTTCGTCTTTCAAACCCCCATCCTTTCGCCCACTGTGACCTGCCCTACTTCTTCCCTTGCGATCTTCAAGCTCCACCCATACGCTCATATTTGAGTGGGGAAGGTGTGTCACGAATGTCCTTTCTTGCACAGGTGCTTTTGCTTATCCTCTTGCCTCCATTCCTTCTGTATAATATTTCTGTAATATATATCTATTTTCTCTGTGATTATATTCTAATTCTGCATCTTTATCTAGAGCTAGTCACGGTATTCATTGGGTTCCTTACTTTTGATCCCCGCCAAATCGGTGCCAAAGAAACTTTTGTGCTCTATTTTAACAACTTCAGGAGTGGCTCAAGAAAGCTCCTCAGACAATACACAAAGGCAATCAGGCGATGAAGCCTATTCTTTCCCTGTTAAAAGCTTTCTCCCCCTGTTGTAAAGTGCATCAGGAATCTTCTCTCAATGGAGGAAAACAAATGAACTGCCGCTCCTGGTGTCATAACAAAGAGAACTGTGCCAGAAGCAGTGAGGAGAAGAAAATGCTTTGCCACACCTCAATGGATATAACGCAAGAGAAAAATAGAGCAGTGTGAGAGAAGGAGAGATACAGGGAAGACAATCGAGGCTCACGCGGTCAGGGGTGCTGGTCGTCAGAGAACCTGCTTGCCTTCACCTTCTGACATAGTCCCTGAATGGATGCCAGCGACAGCATGCGGACAGCTGCAAAAAGACGGAATGCAATACAGGTAACCAAAAAACCCTGACTGCCTTCTGTGTCAACTTCCCCTGACTGAAGCCGGCAGATCGCTCAAACCTGCACCAGAATATGTGGGCTGTTGCATTACAGAAGAGAATCTACCTTCGATCGCCGACTGTGAGAGAGCACCTGCCCTGCACAATCTTCTCCAGGGCCCTTCCTAGCGACACGACTCCTGATACATCTCGTCCAGCTGCATCCACGGGAGCTTGGTGGTGAATTCAACTGTGCACAGAAAATGAGTCAACACACCCAGAAGTTAATCATCTGAGGGCTAAATGACACCAGTATGGACATTATTAATAAATAAGAAGGTTTTTCTTTTTTGTTTTTTACGTGTGTAGTTAGAGGTTTTTTAAAAATGAATAAAAGGTCAACACAAGATATTTTAAAAACATATAATAAAAATTAACTACGTTTTGACCCGAACCAGCAGGCCCTTTAAAGAAGGTTTTATGTGCAAGAAATGTAAAAATGAAAAATAATGAGATGCATAATTGTTTGCTTTCATGCCATGAGATATCATCGTCAGGAATCTGGGACAGTCGTTTTGGTCTTATTAGGACTCATCAGCCAGACTCCTAATAGGGGAGGACAAAACAACTGACCCAAATTCTGGTCAATGACAGCTCAAGATGTGAAAGCAAATGATTGTGCACTTCACTGTTTTCCATTTTTCATCATCATCAGTGTTCTGTCGTAGACAGGTCCAATGGCAAGCAGCAAATAAGGTCAGCAATGTCTCTTCCTCCAAGTTGTTCTATTTCTTGCCTCCTCTTTCAGGCCTTGATATCCACTTGTAACCAATAGGTCATCCAGGATCATTTTTCTCTTTCTTCCTCTTGGTCTCTTTCCCTCAATCTTCCCCTCCAATACTTCCTTCATGAGATTTTCACCTCTCAGCACATGACCAATCCAGTTCTTTTTTCTTCTTCTAATATTCTTTAATAAACTTCTCTCTTCCCCAATTTTTTTCGAGAACTTTGTCATTAGTCACCTTGTCTGTCCATTTATAATTTAATTTTAATTTTTCATGGACATTGTTATTTTCATATTGTCGTTACTTAATGTATCTTTTCGAGTTTCATCAAGTAATTGAATTGATTTTCACTTTTTGTTATTTTGTACCCTTTAAAATATACAATCGTGACTTTTGGCCCACCCTGTAGAATCTCCCTCTGTATGCATTTTACATCAAAATTTCACAGTGAAACCTACTTAATTTCTTAAATCCTTCCAATTTTTTTTTGGTGGGAATTTCCTATCTATTTCTCTTATTTCAACTGAAATGCTTTTTAAATTTTGTAATTTGATTACTATTTTACTGTCATTCTATTTTGTTTTAGTTTTATTTTTTAGAAGGAAAAAAAATATTTTCTGCATTAAATATTTCTTAATAGTTATTAGTATTGAGATTAATTAAAAAATGTATAATTTAACATGATTTCTAAGTAGTCTTAATTGCTTTTTTTTCAAGTTACTAAAGTTTATTATTACCCTAAGTAAATTAATTGAGTTGTAGTTCATAAAAAAATTAATACTTAAAATACAACAACCTTTAAAATTCAATGATTGCTCCTCATCTTCAACTGAAAGTTGCTAATAATAGTTTGAAATTTACATTTTATTATCAGATTTGCCATTATTAACTTAAAACATTTAAAATTAAAATCATGACAAACTAAAGGATTTTGTGATTGGCTCTAGGCACTCATTTTTTACAGGGTATTGCTTCTGCAGAGTTTATTTCATTTTGACCTAAGATGTAAATTTTTTAATAAGAATATCTGTAAAATATTAATAAAAGTGTTCTTTGTTTCTTTATTTTTTTTTTCCTCTCAGTTAAACTATTATCACTTTCTCTTTCAAAATTGTCTAAACAATAACCAACAATCATTCTATTCACAACATAATCTTCATTATTTTATTAATCTACACTTTTTCTAAATAAATTTATACCTCCTTCTGTTGTATAAAATAGGAATCTTTTATGACTTTCTATAATCATAACAAGGCTCAACTATTTATCATTATTGTTAGCGTCTTCAATCCTTCTAAATCATCTCCATTTTTCATTCCCTATTCTGACAATCAAGATAAGCTTTTCTTATCTTAAGTCTTTTTGCTCAGATGAAAAAATTAACAATATAAAAAAATTAAACTTAGAACACTTATGAATGTGTATGTATAAACCACCAAGAAAATTTTGAGATATCTAATAATAATCCAATGTAGAGTGTTCTGAACAACTCATTGTTTAATTAGAAATTTATACTTTCAAAGTACTGATGTTATGTTTATGTTTACAAAATTAATGTATAATATTAAGATTAAAATAATAAATAAATTGTATGCAAAAATGGGAAGTGTAAGCAAAAAAAAAAAAAAAAGAGAAAAATAAAAATATAGCCTAATTAACCAAAGGTTTCTGATGGTTCTTATCAATGCAAAATATGATGCCAATTGACATTGAACAAAATCTATCAATGTTTTGTTTGTTTTTGATATGATTACTTTGGAAAGATAAAAAAAAAAATGAGGTTTAAATTAAGAAAAATTATAATTAAAAAATAAAAATAAAAAATAAAGAATTGGTTACAGTGAAACAGGTAATGTAAAAATTACCATAACAAGAAGGATTAAGAATCAAATTCAGAATTAATTAAAATATATATTGGAAGCTTGTCGATTTATCAGCTGAAAAGTAAGTCAATAGTGATCAATTCTGCAGACGGCAACAAAACCCAAAAGCAATAAATCAATTGAGAAGCTGACACAGAGAAAAGAAATTGTACAGCAAATGTAGTATTAAAGAAGAAGAAAATTCATAAAGCAAAATCACTAATTTATTATTTCAAGATTCGATCTATTAAATCTAATTTTACAATATACAAACCTCTTTACCAACTCTGTCATTAGCTCTCTAATATGCTGGGCAGCATATAAGACCAATATATTAAAATATAATTGCTAAAACACTTGCTGGATCCTCTCTAATAAAATTTTAGGAAACAGCAGTTTTATATGGTAATATGTATAAATAGTGTAAATAGATATTTGCTATTCATTGATATTTTTTTTTTTTTTTTTTATTTATTTATTTCTAAATTTAAAATTACAGTCCTGCTAGGTTTTCAAAATGAAATCCTGTGATGCAGGTGCTGAAAGTATAAATAATTTATATTTGTAATTTAAAAAGTATTAATCATATAAAATCATATAAAAATTATATAATTACGCAATTATACGAATTATACTTAAATTAGATTCAATTATATAATTATATAAAAATCAATATATCACAGAAATATAAAAAGAAAATCAAATACAAAAAGAAAATTATTATAAATATCATTCATTACAATCAAATTTAAGGTTCCCAAATTATTTTTTACTTATTATTCTAATTACAATTTCTTTCTTTCAA
>JAFIDM010073624.1:0-13832 GCA_023159025.1 Thereuonema tuberculata | reverse complement strand
GGGGAAACCCAAGGTTTGAAACATACAAACATAATAATAATAATAATGAAGATCTGCATCTAGTGATGTATTGCTCTGCAATAGCTGTTGTTAGATTAATGGGTTTAAAGACATTTCCTCTTTATTCATATCTTGGAGAGAGGAAAAGAAGCTGGAGGTCTCCCCCCTGGATGAAGCGCCTAGAAAAAAGAATTCACACTCTACGTCAGAAGCTAGGTCAGCTAACACAATTTCGCAGATCGAAGAACCAATGCTCCAATAAACTGAAAAGAAAAATATTTACAATCATTGGATCTAATAAGGTAGAATCACTTGATGACAGCACCTTTGCAAAGATATTCGACAAACATAGTCAACAACTCTCAGTTTACTCTAAACGACTTCGCACATACAAACAATGCACTGCACGAAAAAGACAAAACACTGACATCAATAGAAATCAGAAGCGTTTCTTCCGAAACTTGATGGAACCAAGAAAAAAGGAAAATAGTGAAACCCCACAAATCGATGCACTCACAATATTCTGGGCTAATATCTGGGAAAATCCGAAAGAGTATGAGAAAAACACCACATGGATGGATATGGAGAAGCAACGTGTGACAGACATTGAAGATATCACAAACTTAGATATAACATCCTCAGATACTGAAATGGCAATCAAGAAAACTAGTAACTGGAAATCCCCTGGGCCAGACCAACTGCAAAATTTCTGGATTAAGCATCTTACAGTAACACATGATGCTCTTGCCAAACACTTCAATGGACTAATCGAATCTCCAACCGATATCCCAAAATTCCTTACACATGGTGTAACATATCTAATTCCAAAAGGAAAGAAAAGTTCGGATCCCTCTCTATACCGCCCAATAACCTGCCTTCCCACACTGTATAAACTCTTAACATCTGTCATAGCTAATAAAATCTATGGACATTTGTTAGATAATAACATAATGACTGAAGAACAGAAAGGCTGTTACCGCACCTCAAAAGGATGCAAGGACCAAATTGTAATTGACGAGATCTGCATGAGACAAGCTACAAAGACAAAGAGAAACCTAAGTGTGGCCTATATCGATTATAGAAAGGCTTTTGACTCAGTCCCACATAGTTATCTGATCGACATTCTAAGAACCCACAAACTACACCCTAAACTCATCACTGTCCTCGAACATGCCATGAGAATGTGGTCCACCACACTCCAAGTTAACAGTGATACTTCCACACTACACTCAAGGACCATCAACATACGAAGGGGGATTTTCCAGGGTGACGCACTCAGTGCACTGTGGTTCTGCATCTGCCTTAACCCACTGAGTCATCTACTAAATAATACCAAGTATGGATTTAACATCAAAGCCTCCAAAACAGAAAGTCACATACTCAGCCATCTACTATATATGGATGACTTGAAAATCTACGCCAACTCAGAAGAACAACTTCACAAGCTCTTGGATCTCACCCGAAAGTTTTCCACTTCTGTCTGTTTGGAATTTGGATTAGAAAAATGTAAAAAGATGCATCTGAAGAGAGGGAAATTAATGCAGACAGACGACAGTGAGTCTCAAGATGACGACCTTAATGTCGAATGCCTCACGGAAGGTCAGATGTACAAGTACCTTGGCTTTCATCAACTTCGAGGTATCAACCATACTGCAATAAAGGAAGCAACAAAGAGAAGGTTTAGCGAACGCCTAAATGCTGTATTCAAGACTCTTCTGAACATGCGCAACAAAATAAAAGCGCTCAACACCTTTGCTATCCCAGTGGTAACATACACTTTTGGAATTGTCAACTGGTCCAAAACTGAGCTTGAAGAACTGGATCGCATGGTACGCGTACAAATGACTAAACATCGAATGTTACATCCAAACTCAGCAGTACAACGTGTGAATCTCCCAACTTACGAGGGAGGGCTTGGTGTCACTTCACTTAAACATCTTTGCCATCAACAAATAACAAGCCAAATAACGAGAATACTTTCATATGAAATCTCAGAAACATCACTTGTTTGCTGTGGTTTGTAAAGCCGATGCGGGTTCCGCTCTACACCTCAGAAGTCAAGAGGCCATTGACACACACTATTCCACGACAGCGAATTTTCAAATTGAGAAATGGAAAGGAAAAGTTCTACATGGTACCCATCCTGCCCACCTCAACTGCGAAAAAAATGATAAGAAAGCCTCTAATATCTGGCTGCAGTATGGTGAGTTGTTTCCGGAGACTTGTGGCTTCATGATTGCCATTCAGGATAGGATCATCGCAACAAGAAATTACCGCAAATGCATCCTTAAAGAACAAAATGTAACTGATCGACGCAGACAACGCGGAGAATCAAAAGAGACAATAGAACATGTTCTTGGAGCATGTAGCACTCTGGCTGGGACCGACTACACAGTAAGGCACAACAATGTGGCAAAGATACTGCATCTTGAGCTTGCCTATGGCAGAGGTCTCATTCAGGGTAGAACACCTTACTACAAGTACCAGCCAGAGGCTATCCTTGATGGCATCCAACACAAGATCTACTGGGATATGGAAATTCGCACTGATAAGAAGATTGAAGCAAATCGACCTGATATCATCCTCGTAGATAAGGAGAGAAAAGAGGCCACACTGTTTGATATAGCTGTGCCACTGAACCACAACCTTCATAAAGTATATGCCAGCAAGATTAATAAATACACAGATTTGGCCATTGAAATAAAGCAGATGTGGAAACTCAGAGCAGTTCACATTAGACCAATAGTTATATCGGCGACTGGAATTTTCCCAGTAAACACAATCAGACAACTGGAATTTCTAGAAGCAAGACATGTAGCAAAGGAAATGCAGAAATCTGTAATCCTAGACTCGTGTCACATTGTCCGAAGATTCCTTAGTTTGGAATAACTTGGGTGCACTTGACAACTGTCCGTGCATTCATTGATATCCATTAGAATTAAATTAGAAAAGGGAAAAGAAGTGGTATAATAATAATAATAACCCTAAATGCGGTACTGTTCGGATGTTGATATTTTTTTTCATAGTTTTAACAGTTAAATTTCGGTAAAAATAAAATTCTTACTGAGGAAAGCTTTGCATTTAGGAACTTTTACTGATGAACTACAGATTGGATCCTGATTATTTCCATTTTCGCTGGAAATCTTTCCTTTTCTTGGAAGAAGTCTTTATTCTAACGCTACTTGATCGGAATAACAACAATTGAAGTTTTCATTCATAAAGAAACAATCTTAAAAATTAGATATCAAGCACAGGCACAAAGCTAAAGGAAGGATTTGCACCTTGAGTTGTCACCGGGAAGAGATAGGGACGGACCGTTTAGTCCTTTTTAGGACTCATCAGCCAGCCAAACTTCTTCGATGACAACTCAGAAAGTGCGCGAGGTGTTAGTATCCCGGTTCTCGCACCCGAGAATGGGACCTCCCACCGAAGAAATCCTAACCAAAAATTAAACAAGTTATAAAATACAAAAGTTCCTTATCCTGCACTCGGGCAGGCCCAGTCTCTTCCCGGTGACAACTCAAGGAGCGAATCCTTCCTTTAGCTTTGTGCCTGTTCTTGATATCTAATTTTGAATTATTTGGGCACGTTAAACTTCTTTTCTTTATAAGAAACAATCTTATTGTAGCTTTTTGATGCTAAATGATTGTTATTGCTGAAGGAAGATTTCAACTTTCTTAATATTATTACAAAAGTAATACATCCATTTTTATAAGATAGTAGATATGCGCCTAGGATATGCCATACCTGATTTCTATGATGAAAATTAAGAGAATAAATAGTTTTGGAAAAAAAGTCAATGCCCGAGAATCGTCGGAGCGTTTCTAGAGTCGGCGTTGGGGAAAACAACTTACGGTATGCCGGTGGCTGTAAGTTGATAAGGCTGTAAGTCAATAAACTTAGTAGATGCAAACACAGTAGATCGTGTTTGCGGTAGTCAACGTAAGTTTAAACAAGTCGCAACTGCAGGAGGAGCTATTACTTGTCGAAAACGTTTATCAGATGATGAGTTTACTGATCTCGGACAAGAAATTGAAGAACAATAATATTACCGGTAGTCATGTGACTTTAGAAGTCGAGAATGCTCGTAAAAAAGAATTTGACACTGCTATGAATCAGCGACAATAGAACTATAAGCAGTTGATCAAGATTGTAAATGCTGTAACTAGAAAGATCCAGAAACTAGAACATCAACATCAATTTGAAATTGATAAAATACTTTTGCAAAACTTGAAGTTAACCTGGAGCAAGCAAAATCTGAGTTCTCAGATACAGATCCGTTACAACGACATAGCATTTCTTCACTTAGTTCTTCAACGCGATTGAATAAATTACACACTTAAATCAAAATATCTTGTTGGGTTTACTTGACGAACAGATAGTCAAGAGTATATGTATTATGTACTTTACTTTGCTGCTGTAGTTATTACAATAACAATGGGAAAGAAAACCATCCCAGCATATACTCTTAGTTGAAAATCGAAATAGAAGAAACCATCGTGGATGATCAGACAAGAACAGAAAATAAAATACCTTCGTCATAATTTAAGAGTTTTAACTGAATATTGCAGGAAAAACCATTCCAGGCGAGTGATAAATAAAATAACACAAATAATCTCACACAAATCAATTGTGGATATTACATTAAAGAAGTTACATGAAATTATTGTTACCTATACACAGAAACTTACAGCTTATACGAAACATTTAAGAAGGTATAAAGAATATCGAATACGGGAAAAACAGAATCAATTCTTCCAGATTAATCAGAAACGATTTTATTAGGATCTTCAACAGCAACCTGTTCAAGCTACAGAGAATGCTCCTGCGATGGAAGCTATGGGAAAAGAGAATTCATCCAATATCCTTTACGCCACAATTATTCGTAGAGTAGCGCGAATATACGTTTTCCATAAGACATAATTTCTCCCTTTGAATGTTTAGCTAACGTTTATGTGGCTTGGCAAGTTTATATTTTTTATTTATTTTTAAATACTTAATTCTATTTCTTCTTCGTTAATTATTTCGTGCTGCGCAGTGGAATCGTGCTGAACCCACAACCAATTGATGACAAAATTAATAGATGACATCAATAAAATGTTTAGTAGCAATAGCGGAGTTCCTTAAATAAGTGTTTGACTTATATATATGTGTATTATGTTTTATTGAATATATATATTGTAACATGACGCATAAATTTTCAAATACAGGAATTGTAAATAGTTTTAAGATTTAAACATAAAATTCATAGATAGAAATATAGGAGTTTCCCTACGTCCATTGCAATTCCCTGCGCTCGACGGGGTCAAGCAATATCCCGTTCCGTCACAATATAAATACATATTTAAATACTTGCATTAACACTACGTTACTTATGTCGAACTTTGTATTATCTTTCCTATATTAATAGTTTTATATCCTTTCTAAATGTGTTTAACATCATGGTTAAATCATTACTAACTTACCTCGTCCTTTGATATTATTTACAACCATGATTTAGATTCAGAAAGAAAAAGAAAAATAATAATCTAATACATCAGTAAATTCATATCATGTCGGAATCTTCTTTTTTCTTTGCATTCGAACAAGCAAAAAAATAAAACAAGGGCAACAACATCTAGAAAGAAGAAACCTTTTTTTTCAAGTTGTGTTGTTCCACAAAGAAAATATTTTTTTCTAAATAAATGTAATCTAAAATGAAGTGACAGCATCGGAAGGCTTCTGCCAGAAGTTAAAAACAAAACAAAAAAAAAACAACAGAAAATGATGATAATTGTTTTTTTAATTGAATATCTACATTTAAAAACGCAAATTTATCAAAATTCTTTTAGGATTAAATTGGAATACCCAAATTATATTCTGAGAACGGAAATTGGTTTTGAAGAAGTGTTTACCCTTCAATTGAAAACAGCCGAAAATTATATTATGAAGATTTTTGAGATGGAAGATTATAGGTTTCCAAAACAATGTTGAATTCAAGTGGAAAATGATAGAGTAAATGGGTTAAGAAACAATTGGAGAGATGAAATTTCAAAATTTTTAAATAGTATCGGTCTATCAGATGAATGGATGGAGGAAAATTTTAGGTTTGGAAATAGAAATGTATTTAAAGAAATAAAACAAAGAGTGGAAGATAACGAGTGGGAAGAATTGAGGCATAAAGTTGTAGCTTCCAGTTATAATATTTGGTATAAAGATATTTATTTGAATAACATTATGAAATATTACTTAATTGGAACAGATAAATGGTGGGCAAAAAAGTTATATTTAAAATTAAGATGTGGAAATTTTAATAATATAAATATGTATAACAAAAAAGGAGAAAATATTTGTAAATTTTATAATATAGGAGATTTAACTTTGGAGCATATTATTTTATATTGTGAAAGTTTTAAAATAGAAAGAGATAAATGGGTAAAAGTCAAAAAGGAACTTACAGAAAAAGAAAAAATGGTAAAGCTGTTATATGAAGGGAAATGCAATGTAAATTTATGTATGTTTATTAATAAAGTAATGGAGAAGTGGTCTGATATTTTAAAAAATACAGAGGTATAGATAGCAATTATGTTTAAAAAAAAAAAAAAGGGGGCGTCCTCACCCCCTCTATCAAGGCAGTAGCCCGCACAGGGGTTTAATTAGAATAATTTGTACATCTTTTTTTTTCATGTTTAGTATTTTACAGTATGACTTTTGGATAGATTTATATAATAAGGAAAAGGGGGAAGAGTGAATTTTGTTATTATTGTAAATATACTAAATATTTTTGTAATCTTAAGAGAATAAATTCAGTTCAATTCAATTCATTTAAAAACACACTAGAGATAAAATTAAAAATTAAAACCGTAACCTGTTTCGATATTGCCAATTTCGGTAATCGTCCTCAGACGCACGAGAATCCAAGCTCCATTATAAGTGTTGTCACCACGCCTAAACCAATCAAAATAGAATTTATGCTGACATTCCCACCCGTAGACTTGGATTCAGACGACGCGATGTACGAATTGTGTAACAACCGGACTTAGCGCAGTGCAAGAGGTGCTATTTGATCGACAGAAAAGCAAGCTCTATTTATCGGATTTCTACGTTAGCAGGAGGAACAGGGAAAAATCCAACCCGACTCATTCTCGATTATCATTAGTAGTGTGAGAAAATATTTTAAATTGATGTCTTATCACAGATATAATCTGTTTAGGTTATTGAATTTACCAACGCATCTTATAGTCATGACTAGGTGATAATATAGATCAATTAGTGGATTAATTAAGGTATTACCAGTTAAACTTTAATTTTGTTTTAACAGCAAACTAAGATTGTGTAAAATTAGAAGTTAATTATATTTGTGTGCTGAATTTCATTATTGCAACATGCAAGCGACAGGAGGCTCTAGTTATTGTGTACCCGCAAGATGTGTGATGAAAACAAATATTTAGTTGTTTAAAAACAGAAAAGATTAGTGTGTTGTGCGTTATTTGGCGGATACAACAAAGGTTCTTACTGACCCCTGCGCCCGGAGGTGATTGAGCAAGCTGGACAACCCTGACGTCTTGATTCCCCCCCCCCCGGATAAAAATTTGTCGAGCTTCGCATTTGATTGGCGCCCACCTGAGGGAAACGGCGGTTCCAGAAGTTTACACAAACGGACCGTTATGTCACAGTATATAGGCCCCTCTTAGCTCCTTTTAAAAACATTGAAACAATGCAGTGCCCAACAACGGATTATATATTTGACAGTTTTGGTAATTATAGGCTATTTTGAACGATCGACGCTACCTGATTGTGTCGGTGGAGGTAGTCTGTTTGGTACAGAAGGGGACAACCTGATATTATGTAGTCGATCGTTTCATGTGTAGTGTTGCATTTCCTGCATATGTCATCCTGTGTGTTTGCATCATGTAGAATGTGTTTCTTGTAGTTGCGTGTGGGGATGACTTGGTCCTGTATCGCGATCATGAACCCTTCGGTCTCCCCAAACAGCTCACCGCTCGTCAGCCATCTGTTCGACGCTTCCATGTCGACATGAGGCTGGCTGAGTTCGTGGCGATGTCTGCCATGGATTTCCTTACGAGCCCATGATTCACGCAGCTGCTGTGTGTGGGTGTCGGGGGTGGTGAGTGTTAAAGAAGGGTTTGCGAGGTCCAGGGGTGAGAGGTGTGTGTCAGCCTTGACAATTGCTGAGTGGAGAGAGGAGCGTTGTGCTCTTTGGTGGAAGTGTTCCCTAAGTGTGTGTACTTGTTTTTTGTGTAGGGTGAAGAGATTGATGAGTCCTCGGCCTCCCTCCTTGCGGGGAAGAGTCATCCTTTCCGTAGCGGACTTGGGGTGGTGCATATTGTGTTTCGTGCATGTAGTGCGTGTTGTGCGTTGTAGTGATTCGAGTTCAGTGTTTGTCCATGGAATTATGCCGAACGAATATGTTAGTGTGGGGACGGCAAAAGTGTTGATGGCTTTAATTTTATTTTTGGCATTGAGTTGTGTTTTGAGGATGTTGTGAACGCGAGCACAGTATGTTTTCTTGAGTGCGTTTTTGATGTTTGCGTTGTCAATGACGCGCGCTTGCTGGAAGCCCAGGTACTTGTAGGTTTTAACATTTAACATTTAACATTTTATTTAACATTTTCACCTGACAGCCGGGTGAGCTCCTATTCACCTGCTCTGTACTGGTTTGTTTTTCTATGGATTATTGCTTTCTGTGTTTAACTCTTTTATGTTATTATTATCATTAATGTTTGGTGGTGGCATTTTAATATAAATTAAGTACCAGAGCGTTTGTTATTAGGCTCTAGGGACCTGTTTTAATTTGGATTTGGAGCTGAACACGGTCGCCATTTTGGCGTGCTTTGATCCGGATTTTTCTATTAGTTTATAATTCTCTGGGTCCTCTCGGGTAGTTATCTCTCTAATTAATTATTTAGGGTTTTTTTTTTTGTATTGTATTTTGATGAGGGTCTTTTTTTGGTGGTAATTGTAACTTGGTTTAGGGTTTTATTTATTTGTCCTTGTGATTGGTTTAGGTTACGGTGGTGGCCACCAGAGTGCTTCGGCACTGGTGGAGACATCCGCCATTTTGTCCCCAATTTTATATTTTTTTTTTCTTTTTTTTTTTTTTTCTCTTTTCTTTGCTTTGTTTGGTGGCCTTAAGGGATGAGTGTGTTAGACACAATTACCTCGGAGGAGTTTTCTTCTTCTTTTGAGGCTAGGCTTGAGGCCAACTTATTAAATAAAAAGAAGGTTATAGAAGACTTATTAAAGGAGAGATTTCAGAACTGGTTAAAATTGAACTCGGGGGAGACCCAGAGAAATAAAGACTTGATGAAATTGAAATTAAGAAGGGAAATTCAGGATGAGCATAGAAAGAATATTGCAGCTGAATTAAAGGAAACAATGGAATGGGAACAAACCCAGTTAGTAAAAGGCAAAAAGAACAGCATCAGATCTCCGGGGACCCCCACCCCAGGGGTGTTTTCTCCCACTCTGACCGGTGATGGCGTGGGTATTTTGGAGTCTGACGGACCTTCCCCTGTGTTTCCTTTTCAGGGAGCTTCTACCCCAGGGGGAAAGGATAAGGCAGGTGTGGAGAGTGCTAGTAGACCAAAGCGTAGGAGGGACGCGTCTGAGTCTGGGGGGGGGGGGGTAGATGACGAAGATGTTTTGGGTCACGCCTCTCGTATAGTCGAATTGTTTTATGACTGGTCAGATTCCATTAAGCAGGCTATCTCTCGTGAGGAAAGTGGGAGAATAAGTTTTAGAAAATCAGATCAAGCCACTGTTTCAAATGGTCTCTCTCAGATTAGCAAAATCTTCACTAAATTGCTGATTACTATTAAAGACTTACAAATTGAGAAAAAAGAGGTGGAACTTGAAAAAGCAAAGTTAATGCTTCAAATTAAAACAAACACAGTAGATAGAACCCCAAAGCAATCCTTAACCTTTGCCGAAGTTGCAAAATCTTTTAGACCTAAGAATGTTAAGTTAGGAGGGAATAATAATAGTAACCATATGGTATTAGGGAACAAAGAGACCGAATTTAGTTCAGTGGTCTCCCTTAAAGCGGGGGGTGAGGAGGAGGAAGCAAGTAGGGAAATTACTAAGGTTCTAAAAGAGAATTTGAGATCCATTGATATTGGGGGTGGGTTGAAAGGCCAGGTGACCAGAAGAGATGGGAAGATCATCTTGAAATACTTCAACTTAGAGCAAAAAACGAAGGTTGAATCCAAACTAAGACTTATAGAGAAGTTGGATGTGAAGGGAGTAGGCAATCGCCTCCCCTCATTTAAATTGACTGGAATTCCCGCGGAATATCGGGAAGATGAGATTTTAGATGTTATTATTAACTCCAACTCGGTGGCGTTGGGTGACTTCCCACCTGCTATTATTAAAAGGGACTTAAAGATCATCAATAGCAGGGTTTGTAGGGACAAAGGAAAAAAGAATTGGGTCATCAGGGCAACGCCGCAAATTTTTAAAATTTTGGAGTCTCAAAATTATGTTAATTTTGATTATTTAAGGATTCCCTTCGTTGAAGATGTGTGGATTTTGAGGTGTTTCAAGTGTAATGCCTTCGGCCACCTGGCTAAAGAGTGTAATAACCAGCTATCTTGTTTTAAATGTGGGGGTTCACACACCCACTTGAAATGTAGCTCCCCCAATATATGCTGTATTAATTGCAAGAGACAGGGAGGGGAAGGGAATGGCCATATGGCCAACTCGACGGATTGTCCCTGTTACGTTAAGGCTCTCTCTAACAGCAGGAGGAGGGTGGTTTACCAATGATCCGTATTGCTCAGTTCAATCTGGGTAGGGGTCTAACGCCCTGGGCAGAAATGCAGGTTCTTCAGAATCAGTTCGATGTCATGTGCTTTCAGGAGCCTTATTGTTTGAGTGATGGCACGGTGCCTATTTTTGGTAATGGGTCCACCTTGTACTGTGTAAGCGACCCCCTTCCCATTCGTTCCTGCATCGTGGTCAACAACGGGGATTGCCAGGTCCTTATGCTAAGTCAATATTGTTGTAGAGATTTGGTCGCCATCAACATCACAATCGGCAACTATACATTTACCCTAGTTAACATCTACGCACACAAGGAGGGTAATCTTCAGAGCCTCTTGCAGGTCTTGGACAACATTATTGACGAAGCAGTGGAGGTAATCTTTGTTGGGGACTTCAATGCGAGGCATCCTATGTGGGGTGACCGCACTACGGATGCCAGAGGAAGGGAGGTCGCGGAGTGGATCCTGCACCGCCAGCTCAACTTACTCAATGATATCGATTCAGAGCCTACCTTTGTTTCTTCCATGGGTAGGAGCTGGATCGATTTGGCAATTACCAGGGGTTCATCTGTTTGGGATTGGACCCTTGAGGTTGAGGACCTGGGCAGTGACCATCGGCTGATTTGCATCTCCCAGGAGCTTGATGACCCCTTTACCCCGTCCTCCTTTTGTTTGAAGAGAGCCAATTGGCAAAATTTTAAATCTTTTTTAGAGAGCGAGCGATCCTCTTTGTTGGAGTGTTTGGAAAGAGAGAACTGTGGAGCTGCGGCGGGTTTTTTCCAGGACGCCTGTCTGCGTGCCTGCAACACTGCAATTCCTCGATCCACTTATGACTTTAAAAGGAATCCCAGACCCAGGTGGTGGAGCCCAGTTTTGCGCACTAAAAGATCTAAGATGAGGGCCCTGAAAAAGAAAATGAATAAGGCCAGAAACCAAGGGGAGAGGGATTTCTATGAGGACAGGTGGAGAGAGGCGAGAAGAGATTATCGAGGGGACCTGAGGCGGGCCAGGTGGATCTCTTGGAGGGACTTCTGCGAGGCGTCAACGGATCGAGATCCGTTCTGCTTGCCAGCTAAGATCATTGGCGGGACGATTCGGCATCCTCTCGTCCAGCAGACTATTAGGAAACCTGACGGCTCGTGGACTACGTCTGGGGGAGATACTTCGGCTTGTCTTCTTTCTGTTTATTTTCCCCTCGATGATCTCTCTCAGGACACTATTATTAATAAAGAAATTCGGGACGGATCTGTGAGTGCGTATAACACGGACAACAGGGAGAAATACTTTACTGAACCTGAGCTTGTTTCAGTGATTAACAGTTTGGACTATTCCTCTGCCTCAGGTTTGGACGGGATTCCAACCCGTTCGCTCCCTGTGATCAAAGAGGTTTTAGCCAGCATTTGGGTCAAACTTTTGAACAAATGTTTAGATGAGGGCACCTTTCCCGATGTATGGAAGAAGGCAAAGGCTGTTTTTATCCCCAAGGGGGATGGCCGTTTTCGGCCTATATGCCTTCTCCCGGTCGTTGGCAAGGTCCTGGATAAACTCTGTAGTAATCGACTCATTCATTATTTGGAGGCAAACCTTCTTATTTCCGACCATCAATATGGTTTCAGGAGGGGCCGCGGTACCATTGGTGCTACCTCGGATCTGTGCGGATATCTCCGCCGGTGTAGATCGAGGGGGCATCATGCTATCGTGGTCTCACTGGACATCCAGAATGCCTTCAATAATGCCTGGCACCCGGGGATTTTGAACGTGATGAGGAAGAAGGGATGCCCCTCCAATTTGTACAATCTGATTGCTTCCTTTTTGCAGGGTCGAACCGTTTGTTTCGGTTCGGCCAAGGTCACATGCAATAAGGGCTGTCCACAGGGAAGTAATCTGGGCCCCACCCTGTGGATTCTGATAATGGAGGACCTCTTCTCCTCATTGGAGGATTTTCTTAATAGTCCCCAGGCCAGGGATGCGGTTTTGGTCCAGGCCTATGCTGACGACACAGCCATTGTGATCAACGCCCCATCAGCTCATAAAATTAAGAACTTATGGGATCCCCTGTATGAGATTATTGGAGCATGGGCAAGTAGAAACAAACTTTCCATCAATCCTGCCAAGACTGTGGCCCTGTTCGTTCCCTTCCGTAAACTTAAACGTCTACCAGCAATCAAGATAGAGGGTATTCCAGTCCCCTTTTCTGAGAATTTGGTATATCTTGGTTTAACGATTAATTCTAAGCTGACGTGGACAGATCACATTCTTCAGGTTCGCGGAAGGGTTACTAAGAACGCAAGCAGGTTTATTGCCCTTGCTCCAAAGCACGGTGGGATCTCTTCTAAGGTTCGTAAGCTTATGTTTAACACCATTGTTAAGCCTAAGATTATGTATGGGGCGGAGATCTGGGGAGAGGATGCTCTTAAGGGTAATATCATTAAAGCCCTTAACACCATTAGTAGACCCTTTTTGTTGGCTATTACAAGAACTTACAGAACCGTCTCGAATGATGCTCTTCACGTCCTCAGTGGGGTCCCCCCTCTTTGGATTCAAGCGTATCATCAGGCCTTGCATTATAAACGCGTGATCACCCAGGATTATTGTAGCAGAGTCGATTGCGAGGGCTGGGTTCATCCCAGTGAAATTTGCCCCATCGAGGTCAAGAGCTGGAGTAGCGATCAAGGACCATATGACATGTACATCTTTACTGATGGGTCCAAAATGAACGGGAAGGTAGGATATGCAGCAATTATCTATAACGAGTCCTGGAACCTTGTTAAGATCATTAAGGAACGCCTTCCCGATGACTGTTCGATTTTCCAGGCGGAGCTCTGCGCCCTCAGGAGTGTGGTGTTGTGGGTGGCAGAGTTCTGGGCTGGACAAATGGCCAGGGTTGCTCTGGTTTCGGACTCCAGCTCTTCCCTGCATTCCATTTCTCATTGTTCTTATGAGAATTGGGATGCTAGGGATGCTTACATCGACCTCGTCGACTTGAATAAACATGGTATCGCCTGCGACCTGTTCTGGGTGAAAGCGCATTCAGGTGTCCCGGGCAATGAGGAAGCGGATCGTGAGGCC